>JARHVA010010695.1:0-112500 GCA_037957365.1 Torreya grandis | reverse complement strand
AACCTTTTTTTATTATGAAGAGAGAACCCAATGAGCTAATCTTGGCCTTTAATGCTAGATTTTAAAAAAATGTATAGTAGGATTGAGACCACTTACTAAACTAAGGAAGTGTTGGATCTAGAGATATATAAAAATTCACTAAACCCCATGATTATGGTTTTATTATATATAGAAGCCAATGTTGGTACACTACCTTTAGCCTATGCCAAATCTATCAACAAAGATAATCAATTGAATCCTAAGTTGTAGTCTTTGGCCCCACTCAATCTTGGAACTATTTTCTAGGATTTCAATTAAATTTTGAATGTAAAACATAATATTTTATCCCAAAACTAGGCCCAAGTATACACCTTGGTGCCTTTAACCTAGGTTCCACCCAATCAGCATCTAGGTTTCTTGAATAATTCTACCCCTAACCAATAAAACCTAAATTAGTCATTAATACTAGTTAATATTGCCATAGTAGAGGGTACTAATTCTAATTATATGAAAATAGAATTGGAATCAATCAAAATAATGGTCCAAAAGTTGAGTAATTAATTTCTAAGCATGCAAAAATGTATGGAGAACACTTAGGGCTAGAACACTAATCAGAGATTTGGATTCTAAAGATATAACATGCATTTCAACAAGTATGGAAAAAAATAAGAACAATAATTTCCATCCCATAGGGGTCTAGATATGAACATCATAGAAGTAACCCTTCCTAATTGGTGTTATGTACATAACACTATGGATTATGGTGATTTGGACTACATTGAGTTGTATAAAGCCTTCAAACTATTCTAGAAGAAGATGGATAGACAAGAAGGTTATATGAATTAGGAAGAACAATCCTTTTCTATTGGTTTAGGGTATCCAAGAACCACCAATGTATTTAATATATATGATTTTCTATTTTTAGAATAATATGATAATGAAGTAAAGGACAACATATATGAAATCCATGCTTTCTAGTAGTATCATAAAGCAAGGAATAATTATAATTTGAGAAGTAAACATTCTATGATTACTTCAACACCTCCAATAATAGTGTTACTTCCCCTCTAGATCTAAAGGGTAACAATAATCCACCTCCTCTCAAGAGAGATGAATAGTTGTAGACTACATAACTACCTAACAAAAAAGGTTACAACATTGTTGGAGATATGAATAAAATCAAGGATAACACTAGCTTGCATGAGTTGGCCCAGATCACTGAGCAAAGAGAACTAATGCTTAAGGCTTTAACTAAAAGAACATCCAACAAATCAAAGGCTATACATGCAAAAGTGATGGTCTATAAATACAAGACATAAGTACCACATTTCTTGCTAATGGTTAGAATGTTTAGAAAGAGTGTACACAACTATTTGCTTAGATCTGGATCATCAGTCAATGTGATGCTAATAGCTATCTACTAGAAGTTAGGCTTGACTCCTAAAAATTCAAAGAGAATGGTCCTTCAATTAGATAAATATTCAATCCCATGTGTCAAAGAATTAAAAAATGTGTACATCCAATTAGAATCTAAACCACACATGTAAAAAACTAAAGACATCTTGGTCATTGAAATTCCATAGGCTTATGGTCTATTATGTAGCCATGATTTCTAAAAAATGCTAAATTGGTACATGGCTACTAAATTCTCACAGATTCCTGTACTTGAAGGGAATACCCAACAAGATTTTAGTGGACTATGAGTTGAAGATGAAACATGTGATTATCGAATACAATGCCACCAACAAGAAATTGGACTTCATATATTCACATGTAGGTGTGTATAGTTTTAAAACTAAACAAGATCCTCATGAATAAGAATTTGTAGGTCCTTATCAGTTTTGGACCATTTATTTCAATGGAGCATAATTAAATCAAGGTTTTAGGGTTGACATGTCCCTCATAGATTAAAAATGTAAATAGTACCTAGTTGTTTACATGTTGTAATTTCCCTACACCAATAATAGAGATGAGTATGAAGCTCTAATTTTAGGCCCATAGTTTACATTAAAGTACAATGTCAAGTAACAAGAAATATTTAGTGACTTTGAGGTAGTTGTTAACTAGATCATAAATAAATAATAATGTAAAATTATTTTTCTAAATAAGTACAAGCACTGATCTTGGGAATTGATTGATTCATTTGAGGCATTTAGTATTAGAGCCATCCCAAAATAGATGAACCCAACAAAAAATTTATTAGTGGCCTCAATAGAGAATCTATCACCTCTTAAGGAGTCAAAAATGTTCTGAGTGGAATTAGTTCTTTGCCCTTTGGTCCGTAATAATGTATATAACTTCCAAGTTTTTAAAGATCTTTAATAGATTGTGCAATTCATAAATAATTCTATAGCTTCTAAAATCTAGATAATAGATGAATGAGATGTCTAATTCAAATTGATGACATATGAGAAGATGGTATTTTAAAACTAAAAGAGAACTACATCCCTTTAGGCATGGTCTCTTTAGAATGAAATTTTGATGTGGATTCTTGGGCTTAAAATTAGAAATAACTAAAAGCAACTGATTCATATTTAATTAAATAAAATCCAGGAATTGACCAACATCTAAAATTTGTCAATGTGGGCTTGAGTTTCACAAAAAAAGAAAATCAAAGGTTGAATAGATTACTTATAGAGTATAAATATGTCATTTCATGGACATATGATGCCCTGAAGGTCTTTAAACCTAGGGTGATCAATCACACCATTCTTTTGAATCCAAAACACAAGCCTTTTAGGCAAAGACAAAGGCCAATGAATCCAATCCTAGAACCTCTCATAAAAATTTAAGTACAGAAGCTATTGGATGCCAATTTTTTTTTCCCAATTAGGTACTCAACTTGGGTATCCAATCTCATACCAATTAGAAATAATAATAGATAAATCAAACTCTATGTTGATTTCAAGAACTTAAACAAAGCCTGAAATAAATACAATTACCCTCTACCCTCTTTGGATGAGGTAATTAAAATGGTGATTGACTCTCAGATGATGTCATTCTTAAATGGATTAGAGGGCTAAAATAAAGTATTGTTTGAAGTAGAAGATAAAATGAATACTACTTTCACCACCAAATTGGTAAATTTCTCATATAAAAGGATGTCATTCATCCTAATTAATGTGGGAGATACCTTCAAAAGAGAAATGGATTTTGACTTTCAAGGATTGGTGAAGTGTATCATCATCTACATGGATGACCTTACTATGTTTTCAAAATAAAGAGATGATCATATAGGACATATTTAAAAGGTATTTAATGGATGCAAAAGATATGGGGTATTTATGAATACAAATAAAAACATATTTATAAATACTAAAGTAAAGTTCCTATGTCATATTATCACCAAAGATGGGATTTCCATCGATCCAAAATGGGTTCAGGCCATTTCTAAGTTGACCCCACCAAATAATAAGAAATATTTGAAGTCTTTTTCTATAAAAATTTAAATTTTAAATAAATTTATTTCCAATTTTGTATATATTTTCAAGACATTAAATTCTATGCTAAAACAAGATGCCAAGATCGAATGGCTAATTGAGGCTAAGAAAGATTTTTAGTACATCAAGGTTATAATTACCCAAGCTCCAGTTCATATTAGTCATAATTTAAATAAATATTTTTATCTTTATTAATTCAACTTAGTACATGCTATTATTTTAGTACTTACCTAAAAGGTTGAATATAATGAACATACCACTGCCTTTATGAGCACCAATCTTAAGGATGCAAATTTGAAATACTTCATGACATATATATATATATATATATATATATATATATATATATATATGTATATATATATGTATATATATATATATATATATATATATATATATATATATATATATATATATATATATATTACTTAATCAAATCTATCAAAAAATATAGGCATTATATCATGAGGAATAAGACATTCACCATCATCCTAGATCTAACTATCAAACTCACACTTGGATAGAATGAATTGGGTGAAATAAGAGGCAAATAGATAGCAAGACTACCATAATTTGATCTTGAGATTATACCAATGAAAATGGTGAGGGGCCAAGAAATCATCCAATTAATGGATAAAACTAATCCATGCATTAGTTTTGAATAATTTAATGAAACTTAGGTAGCTAGGGGTGAATGGTACTCATAGGTCATCCATTCACTACTCACAGGTACATGTCCTCTTCAACTGAATAGAGATCAAAGATTATCACTCAAGCTTAAATCAATTCATTACATGATCAAGAAAGGATTATTAAATAAAAATAACTATGAACCCATTTATATTAGATGCATTTCAAAAGAAGAGGTTTAGGATATCTTGGATAACTTACATTAGAAGATTAGAAGTGGAAATCCCTCTAGAAAAACTACAACCCATAATATTCTAAGGATGGGGTAATACTATCCTAAAATCTTCAAGGACTTCTAAAATCACATTATGATGTGCCATGAGTGTTAGGTGTTTATAAATAGAGAATTAAATGTTTCTAGGCCTCTATATCCAGTCATTTAAGGATGCCCCTTTGCCTAATGGGATCATGATTTTATTGGGGTAATAAACCTAAATTCCTTAGTAGGACATAAGTTTATCCTCATAAATACCAAATAATATACTAGGTGTACATAAGTTATATCCACAAAATTACATCATAATCAATGTCATCATGTTTCTATACAAAAGTTTATTGACTAGGTTTGAAACTCTCATTTCCTTAGTTTGTGATAATGGTCTAGCTTTTCAATCTTTTGAATTTACATAATGGGCCTACAAAAATCAAATTAAAATTAAGTTATCTTATAACTACTATCCCCAATGAAATGTATTAGTTGAGTATACTAACAAAAATATAATAGATGTTATTAAAACATCAACATAAGATGAACTAAGAGAATAACATCTTTTATTGAAATATGCACTATAGGTACATAAAACCATGAAGAAATAAGGTATCAAGGTTTCACCCTTTCTAATTATGTATGGTTAAAAAACCAATCTTTCCTATTACTTTGAATATACCAATGTACAAATTCAATCAATATTAAATGGATGAATATGAAAAGGTTCAATCTAGACTACTCGAGATAGTCTAGTTAAATGATGTAAAAACTGAAGCACTACACAAATTTAACAAACATCAAGATATTGTCAAGTATTGGTTTGAAAAAAGATCCAAAATAAAGTACTTAAATACTTCATACTTAGTTCTATTATTGGATAAATCACATGAAAATAAGGGAAAACATAGACTACTCAAGATAGTCTAGTTAGATAATGCAAAAACTGAAGCACTACACAACTTGAAAAAACATCAAGATATTGTCAAGTAGTGGTTTGAAAAAATATCCAAAATCAAGGACTTAAATATTGCATACTTATTTATATTATGGGATATGTCACATGAAAATAAGGGACAACATGATAAGGGATACTTAGTTCAGAAAATCCTAGGTAACAATGCCTTCTAGGGGAAATACCTTCAACGTCGTGACCTCACTTTACTAGTAAATGGATATTTTTTGAAGAACTAATTCATGTCTAATCCAACTAGAGATGCATCATATTTAAATGTAAGTAAAAATTTAAACTATAATTAGATATAAAATAGATTTCCTACTTTCTTGATTATATTTTTTGCTTTCTATATTTTGTTTTTGATAGATTAGTTGTTATGATTCCTAGGTTAGTTTCTTAACATTGTATATTAGATCAACCAATTTACTATAATAAATTCATAAAATATATTATAAAAATAAAGGTAAAAGTAATAAGGAAACACAATAGGTATTCATAGGGATCTATTTTGATAGCACCAGATGATCCAAAATAAAGTTGTGTCATGACTTACTTTAAATTTTTGGGGTTATATATTTTAAGCCATAGGTTGTTAGATGGTATAAGTATAATAAATCAAGTAAAAAATATGAAATAAATATAGCCACTAATTTTTAAAATAATTTACTTATTTTGGCCTTTCTAAAAATAACAATAAATGGTCTAAATAAGTACTTAGCTATAAATTGACTGAGATAAAAGATCTAGAAGATACAAACTGGGACAGGAGCTAATTTGAGTATTTCAAATAGGATGCATGTGTCAAAACACTTCCTATATATTATATCCCTAATTAGATAGTAGCACCAATGGTGATAGTGTCCTTTGATCTAGTGTCCTCTATATAGGACTATTCTAAGCTTCTAGGATCACCTATGTCTGAGTCTAAAAAATATTGTCCTTGTGTGCATGAGTTTTGATTCCTAGTAGGTGACCTATTTTGGTTGGTTATGTATGAAAAACCTAAACCTCCATATTTATAGGCCATCTAATTGGCATAAAAAGAAAACTATAATGTTATTCATGTAGGTTGGACATCCTCAACACTCTATTATGCTGAGAGTTGCCTACATACCAACACTCCAAGGAGGGATCAAGCCTAATGTAGTTCTCCCCACCTAAGTGCCAGTGCAAGTGTAAGCGAAAATAGTATGAATGTTACTTTGATTTCTTTGATTGTGTTTGAGAATGGAAATATAAGTAATCTAAGATTAGGAATTATATAGATGGTTATATGCATAAGGTAGAATATGGATTAATAACCTTGATTGTGTACAACTTGTTATAAGTTTATTAATGTTATTTCCATCTAATTTCCATTTATTAGACAAAGGGATAAAATTCATGTCTATGTGTGTGTCTATATATATAAATAAATAAATAAATATATATATAGGATATGGATTAATAACCTTGATTGTGTACAACTTGTCCTAAGTTTATTAATGTTATTTCCATCTAATTTCCATTTATTAGACAAAGGGATAAAAATCATAAACACACACACACACACACACACACACACACATATTGTTCTAATGCTTGTGTAGGTCTTAAAAGAGGTCTAGGATAACCCTAGGTATTTTTTGATTTGAAAAGATATTCATTGGTGGCCAAAGGCAGGAAAAATATGATAATACCCAAATTGGTAAACTAACACCATTAGCACTATTGTCTAAATTATGGTACTACTATCTAGGTGGTAGAAGTTAAGGTACTAGGGGATATGATGATGAAGTAAATGTCTAGGACTAATTTATGGATGTTTAGGTATGATGTGGCCTACACAAAGGCTAAATAAGTGTTTAAATAGTCCATAATATAGGTCTAGGACTAAGCTAGGGATGGTTGGTCTCAAGTGACACTCTTATTACTCAAGTGTCATTTTTAGATGATTACATTCGCCCCCCCCCCCCCCCCCCCCCCCCCCCCCCATCTTTTTTCAGAAATGAAGTAAATTGAAATGACTAGGATAAAGGAAAGTAAGCATACCAAATATTATATAAGAGGTAAATCCCATGAATCTATATTTGATAATGTGAAGCATGCTCCATTACGTGCCCTAAAAATGAAAATTACATAGATAAATCCTTACTGAAGAGAGATCAAAAATTAAGAAAAAACTAAGTAAAGAGATAAGAGATAGGAAAGGAATAAATACACCTCATTGGGTACATGAACCATTGCATAAACTTGGTGATAACATATATGTGTGTAGAAAGTGATCAATCAATGACTAACTTAGACTGAGCTTATGGATTGCTCAATCCCCATGTGGGTGGCTTAAGAACTAAATACATTTTTGAATCCATCATTGCCTACCACTACTTTGTGGATCATTACATGTGAATATATTGGATTGGATTGATGGTGTGTCCAACCCTATCATGTAGGTGGCTCAAGAACTCAAGTAAACTATGACTCCATAATTGCATACCCATGTATAGTAGATGCATCTATAAATAGATTGTGTAATGTAACTAAAAATGTGTAACTATAATTAGAATTGTATATATCATATTTTCAGCCATTAAAGAACTCTAGAATGTAAAATGGATCTAGGCTACTCATGAATATTAGGTGGCTCTAAGCCACTCAGGAATTCCAACCATTGTAGATGGAGTAAAGCATCAACCTGGTGTGTAACTTGTAAAATGGTGTATATTGTGTACCACATCGAGAATGAAATGTATTATTTCATTCCATATGATCACTTATGTAGAATTGATCATATAGAAGCAATGTGTCATACACATGGCCCCAAATCTGATATCTAAGTATATGGATTCTGGATTGAGTTGTAATAATTTATATTTGAGTAAATGGATTTTATACTAAGTTGTAATAATCTATGTCTGAGTATATGAAATTAAAATTAGAATGATCATTACATGCATGATGCCCCCAATCTAATCAAACTAGTATGATTCTATGTTAAACTAAGAAAAAATTGGTAATTTATAACTGAACCTATGCAAACCTAAACTATGCCTACTATAATTTTCTAGATAATGTAGAATTTCCTAAAATTGAGGTTATTAGATGGTAATTCCATACATTGTATAGTAGCATTGGTGGTGATAGTGTCCTAATTTGGGTGTTAATGTCCAACTTTTCTTTTTTTTTTTGTGACTGAAATTGGTTTCTATGTCACTATTTCCCACTTTATTTTTTTGAAATAGATTTCTATATTTTGTGTTTGTGTGTTGAAAATTGTACTCTCAGTACATTCTGATAGACTAATCTCTAAGACAAACCTATGTTAATTACCCCTCTTTTAAGGGGAGTTATTTAACCTATGCAATAACTATCCTCAACATAAAAAAATCTATAAAATTTGTGTTAGCTAGACCATATAAAATATGTACATAATAAACCAATAAAAATTTCATACATAACAATAGAATGTAAGATAGTCTAAACATAATTTTTTTGTGTACAATTTATGTTATATATATAATTCACAAGGCTATCAAGATAGATTTTAACAATGTATGCAAAAAACAAATATGAGTAATAATTGAGTAGATACCTAGGGGATGGGGAATTATGTCCATCATGGCACCCAAGTAGGAAGGGGAGATGCATGAGGTCCCTCATGGGATATAAAACTAGAGTGTGAAACAATCAAGAGACAAGTTTTATGGCCATGATGTATACATGGAAGTATACATAAAACACACATGAGGCCTAAAATGTAGGCCAAGGGGTCACATTACAAGGGACATGGGCATATTTAACTAAATCTAAGAAATTTAGACATACAAAGGAATGTTCAAATGTCCACATACACAAATAATAACTAAGTTAGCTTATATCCACATGGAAGGACATGTTTAAATGTATGTATATAAAATCAAGAAAACACATGTGATAACATGATCACATGTCCCAAGCATATAGATAATGAAAATTAGTGGCATATAGCCATAGAGAAATGGATTATTCAAATGCCCTAGAATAAAATAAGCATAGAGACAAAATCAATTTCAAACTAGGAAAGATAGAAATGAGAGTATGCATGAAGATGTACCAATATATAAAAGAGATAATATGTAATAATGTCAATCTAAAATAGTAGTATTTAGGAAAAAATTTGAGTAGGTGCATAGGATGATCAATATCAAGATACAAAAATACTAAATATGTGATGTAGAGTTTATAAATATGTAACATGGAAATCAAAATTATTTATAGGATACCCCCAAATGGGTGAATGTATAAAATGAGTAACATGTGTATCTATATATATTCCCCAAATGGGTAGATAGTATCATATATGGATTTATGTAGTGGACTTGGGTCCTATAAGTATCTGTGAACACTCAAAAAGAATAAGTGAAGCATGTATGTATGATAAAAACCAACTATACTAAGAAAAATAGAATATTTAGTGTCTAGAAAAGATAAGAAGTGTAAATATGACAATACATAAAATTTATAATTTGTATTTTTTAAGTAAATATTTCAATGTTTTTGTGTTTTGACATATTATATTATTTTTTTATTTTATAGATATAATTTATGTACAAGTAACATGAAAATGAAACTATATATAAGAAGTAAGAAATAAGGAAACTTTATTTAAGAAGGGAGAAAGATACTACCCAACGAGTCTCATAGGAGACTCACTATCAATGTGGCCTATGAAATATAATAATGCTAACCTCTTATGTATTGTGATTGATATGCTATAGTAGAATTTAGTTGCATTGTGAATCTGAGCATTGTTCATTGTTGAAATATTAATAATCATAATAACCTAGAATTCTAGTGTTGAATTTTATTGTATCTGGATGAGCATAGGGAATTACCTCATACTGTGGAGTTGACATTTTTAAATTATACTTTGAAATAATAATTTTATTGTGACCTTTGAAATGGTGTTTATTATAGGCATATGGTGCCTTGGAGGCTCTTTTGCTAGAAATCCTCTTTTGAGAATGGTTGTTGGCTTAACATGATTTTGACTTTACAACTTAAGTTCTTGCTCTTTTTATAACATTTTCCATGTATCTATATATTTTACCTTCATAAGATGTATCTATGAATATTTTTCCTTAGCATGTTCAATAAATCCCAAGCTTTTTTAACCAACATTATCAACTGGTAGAATAGGAGTAATGATGCCTTTAGGCATATTTGATCAACCCTTAACCTTGATAAGCAAAATCTTGTAGATACTTTTGACCAAACCCATATTGATTTGAAAATGAAACCTCATTTTGGAGAGGTATATTTTTATCTTTTACTTGCTTTACCTATGCTTGTTATACTATTTCTTGCCCTGATTTTACTTTATAAACCTTTTCTTGTTTTGAGTTATGTTTTGGTAGCCATTTTTGTACCATTTATAAATTTGACCCTTTTTTAATATATTTTTATATCACTATGGATTGATTAAATAATTTATATTCTATAGGTTCTTCATTAGAAATTATCTATTGTGTATACTTTTTCAATACCAAACATGAATCTATGTGATAACCATGCATTCTATGATATGCACAATAATATCTGGATCTCATCACTGGATGTTGAGGAGGTATTTGATCAACTTAAATTTAATAATTTTCCTTAAAATATCATTTGAATTATATTTCATCTTTGAATACCTTTCAAATCATTAGTTGTAGATGCACTTCGTTATGATTTCTTATTTTTATATGTAACATTATTTGCCACAAATTGAGTAGGTAAACATGCATATACATGATTAATAGTATTGTGCCTTAGAGAATGTTGTATTGTAATTTGATTTTCCAATATTGAAATATTTTAATGTAATATTTTATTTTTATTTTGTATTTCTAAAATTAACTTTCTCATACTGATAATTTAATCACTTAAAGTCTCACAAGTGCAAACCCTAGTTGCTTCTGATTGAACATGTAGGCACACACCCTATAAAGAAGATATGGGAAAAAAAGAGTTTTAAAAATGGATAGGATGAGTATAGAAATAAAAAAAATAGTAAAATAGGAAGCCTCACCTCTCAGAGGATTGATATTATAGACCTGATTAGAGGGAAAGTAGCTATCACCCCCATGTAGATGAGGATGAGATATTTATCCATGAAATTTGTTAATGCAAATTGGAAGAGGGATACTAGGGTAGAATATATGTGATTTGAAAACCCTAACACATACAAGGGAAATAATAAAAACAAGGGTATAAACCCTAGTATCATCTAGGGCTAGGGTTTGAGAAGTATTTGAAGTAAGTCAAGTTCACTAAATGATTTAAATTTTTAGGGTAATGGAGTTTAAGCCTTAGGTTATTAAAAGTTTTTAGTATAGTAAATTAGGGTAGAAATATTCAATAAATATATCCACTAATTTTTTATAGGATTGAATTAGTTTTACCTTTCTAAAAATAGTAATAAATGAATTAAGTACATAGGTATAAATTGATTGAGATAGAATATCTGAAGGCTGTAAACTAGGACAAGAGATAATACGATTGTCATGGATAAGACCCAGGTGTCAAAACCCTTCTTGGATAGTAGAATTATAATTGGTAAATAGTGTCAATGGTGCTACTATCCTTATTTTGGTGCTAGTGTTCTTTATGTAGTATTATTTTGAGCTTCTAGGTGCACCTATGTTTGAGTTTGCTAAGCTTATTCATGTGTGAACAAGTTATGATTCCCTATAGGTAACTTATTTTGGATATTTTCATATGCAAACAAGTTATGATTCTATCTAGTGTAGTAAGATGGAAATTATCAACACCCTGTTGTGATGATATTATTATCACAAGTAGAAATTTCTAGTGTAGTAAGATGGAAATTATCAACACCCTGTTGTGATGAGAGTTGCCTACATACTAAAACTCTGAGGAAGGATGAATCCCAGTGACTTCTCCTCACCTAAGTACTAGTGAAAGTGAAAATGAAACTAGTATAAATGTTGGTTTAAGTGATTTGAGTGTGATTTAGATTAGAAATATGAGTAATGTGAAATAATGAATGTTGTATATAACTATATGCAAAAGTAAGGTAGAATAGGGATTAATAACATTGATTATGCACAACTTGTTTTGAGTTTGTTTATGCTATTGTCATCTGATTTCCATATAGTGGATAAAGGGATAAAAGTCATGTATATATTTTTATAGTGCATGTTTAGGTTTTAAAAGAGGTCTAAGCTTACCCTAGGTGATTTTTGATTTAAAAATATAATGATTAGTTTCCAAAGGAAAGAAAAGGACAATAGAGCCCAAACTCAGACACTAACACCATTGGCACTATTGTCTAAATTATGGTCATATTGTCTAGATGGTATAACTTGAGACACTAGGGGCTTGGATGTTGAAAAGGAGGTCTAACACTAATTTGGTGATGTTTAAGGATGTGTGTGTCCTGTACAGAGGTTGGATAAGTGTCTAAATCAGCCCTAAGATAAGTCTATGACTAAGCTAGGGACGGGTGGTCTCAAGTAACACTCTTAGAATTCAAGTGTCATTTTTAGATTATTAAAGAGTTATACTTATATTGAATGAGACTATTTGACTTTTGGGATCTACTCTTAAATAGGCATGTAAATTTTATAAATATTTTTCATCTCCAAAGGCTCATTTCATGATTACATACTAACAATTATATGAGAAATAATAAACATAGAACTAGAGACACACTAACAAGGATGTATTAACCAAAATAATTAATTATTATACATGCACCCAATCAATTATGGTTCCCAACCTTTCTCTATCTATGTTTCAAATAAAAAATAAGAAAAATCATACAAACTAATAAAGGATAGGTGATTAAAGTAATCTCTACTGGGGCTATAGGCATATGGTCAATAGTAGAGCAAGGCTTTGAGCAGAATTAGAGGTATCTCTATCATGGCTATGGATGTTTGGCTGATAGTAGAGTAATGTCTAAGTATCCCTTATTATTTGATTAAAACATTAGGAGGTCAAAATGAATTTTACAAGTTTTATCTAAGACTTGGTCAAAACTCTTGTGATAAGAATCAAACTCTCATAACTAAAGAATGAAAGCTTTAATATGTTTTATGATGAAGTAGGAGTCTATTTAAAGGTTTGATCTATTTATTATGGTATAGAAAGGGATAAAGTTTGTTATGATACAAAGATGAAATTCTAGGTTCTCAAAATACTCAGGAGTATTTTCCCATGTGAGTCATCATTTGTTATGCCCTAACACACACCCCATTTTGAAATGTCAAATGGAGACCCATAATTATTGGAAACTTCTATTTGTTGGTGGTGGGTGGGGGGAGGGGTGGGGGGAGGGGCGGGGGGGGATATAGACCTTAGAACTCCATAATAATATGTTATTAATACAAATCCTAAGTTTATTTTCATGAGTATAAATTTAAAGAAACTCCAATCATGAAAATAAAAACTTGAATGAACATTTTAAGTTATTTTAAACTTTGGTTTTCCATAAGTTATTTTCAATTTTAATGATCTAGTTTATTAATTAATGGTACTAATACATTTTTATACCTATTTTTCATATTTTTTATGTGATCATAGGACTATCAAATGGTACTTATTTATCACCAAAAATCGAGCCTCAATTTTTTGTGACAAGGGATGCTATTGCATTGCCTAAAGCCCTTGGCTTTCTCAAAAGTTTCTAATTCTTCAAATAGATCCCAAGATTTTAAAATATTGATAAATGACATTATAATGTTACATTAATCATTTAAAGTTTAAAGGAAATTATAAGTCCTTCATGTTAATGAGCTCCAAAAACATGCCAAGTGGTGCATTCTCATGAACTTAAGAACACAAAAGCTTTTAAAAAAATATTCAATCGAATAATAAGTTTGATCTCTAGTATTTAATGGTTATGAGTTTCCATGATTCTATGCATTTAGGACTTGGAATATTTTACCCAATTAAAACCCTATAAGGATAATATAGTTCAATTATTTATAGTCTAATACTTATGAGTTATCGAGCTCTGATCAAATGACACCTAACACTTTTTCACCCAAATACAAATTCACAAGTATAAAAGAAAAATAAAGGGTTTAATGTTCCTATGTCCCTAAGTTTTTAAGCCTCTGGGTCTCCTATATCATGCCACACATTATCAATTCATCAACATAATTCCTTTGGGACATACATAATTCCAATATTCAAGTGGTCAAGGCTATGACCTTCCAAGTTATTACAGGCTTAAGATTGCTTCATATGGCTCAATCAAGTTAAATTATGACCTCAAAGCATATGAAACAAAACCAAAAATATAAATAACTAGATAAATAAAGATAAAAAAGTGTCATAACATAAATCAAACATTGTAAAGGTACACATAAATAAGGTTGACACTAAACCAAAATAGCTAGTGATAAAAAAAAGTGACATCTATCTCAAACAAGATGACTAGACATGTAAAGTTAACAAAATGTTTCCATTTGGAAAGTAAGTGAACCTGCTAAAGCTAACTGGAACATTTAAATCAAAAAAAAATCTAGATTTTTTTATTTACATTGATTAAAAATTCATTCATTCAACATTTATATATTATAGTGATATATACAAAATATAAGCAAAAGAAAGTCATTTCACCATTACTCTCATGATCAAGTATTATGAGTTTGAACATTCAATTATCTAAGAAGCCTTAATTTTAGCAAGTGATATTTATAGATCTAACCAATCAATTTACAAGAAGAATTAAAACATTAAATTTGAAATAATTACCTCTTATTTTAATAAAGTTCATCTTTAATATCCTTTCTATTATTCTTGTGCTTTAGGTGAGGAATTTCTAGATATTATGCTTGAGAAGAGTGCCCTAGACTTCAAATTTCTCCACTACTCAACATTGTGGGATGAAGTGGAATATATGGTGCCATATTATTCATAAGATCAATTTTTTCCAATTGAGAAGCAAAATATATATGACCTACTACCCATTAAATCATAAGGCCTCCACCAAATGACAACAAAACCAAAGGTAATGCCTTTTATAGACCTACTTAGAGGTTTATTTTTTAATGGAACATTTTATAGGGATTGTTTGCAGATTAGTAAAAATAAAAAGATAGTTTCTTATATTTCTAGTAGGGAATTTGAGAGGTGTCTTATGTTTTTGGTCACTGAGACCATGTATAACCAAGTCTTGACAAATGTTTGGTTAGAAAAAAGTACCATAGATGGAAAGTTGAAAAAATGGTTGGTTCAAGAATAGAGGATGAAACTAAAGGGATGGATTTCATCCATTCATATTATCAAGTTTAGACCAAGAATTGGGATATTTATGGCTCTCATAAACTAAATATATGGTTTTACTAGCACTACATATGTGCAGGTTGAGTGGGTTTCATTGTTGTAAATTCTTTTGATATCTTAAAAAATATTCACCCTAAGAGAGATCATAAGTGTCATGTTGAAGATGCAAATCTTTTATCTTGATCTAAGGCCAACTGATGGAAACTTCTAAATTATGTCATATCTACTAGATACAGTATTAGGTAATGTTTATAAGACCCATAGAAAAATATGGAAACCACAAATTTAATACCTAGTGAATAGGATCACAATGGATAATTCTCTTATGTTCAAATACAGGTACAAAAATGAATTTCAAATAATATGTGATGAGGTATATCTTTAAATGTTTTAATTAATTCATGGCACTATAATGCCTAGGTTGTTTTAAAACCTAATAAGAAGCCTTGAAAAAATGGGGGACTACTAGTATTACCCTCATGTCACTATCATTAGGATAGAAAGAACATGCATATATATGTTTTTATTTCCACATCATGTCCTGGATAAGATACTAAAACATGTTATAGCATTTCAAATTTATAATAGAATTGAAGAAGAGTTAGGATAAAAACACTTGTCTTATTACTTTAAAACTCATTTAAGCATTTAAAAACTACTATTGTCACTTGGATTTTCACCCTTTAATGATATGTCAAAGCTCTCATTATCCAAGTGGCACAATGGAATCACCTTTAGGCTTGTGGGCAGCCTAAGGAATGAGGTTAATCTCTAGATATAGCTAGTTCCCTTGATGTACCACTTTGGATTACAACTACTACTAAACTTGGGGGGTGAAAATGTAGAAATAAAATTGAAAGAAAACTAATCTAATGGAGGAGATACACCAAATAACATGATTAAATCCAACCATATGCATATTACACTTTAAATCAAAGGACAAACTGAACATATACTTCTCCAATCTTCATCTTCTCACATCAATGTTACATTGTGAGGTTATGGATGAATGTGAAAAGTTAGGATAACTATAAAATAATCCTATGAGGGAAAAAATTAAAATACTAACTCACTCAATATTTTAAATCTCCTAAAACACTTCACATGCCCTGCAAGAAGAAGCTTTCCAACTATAAATAGGATGAAATAATGATAAAACATGCTAAGTAATCCATAGTCTTCACTTATGCAAAATCAAATATTAAAAATTAAAAAACTAAAAATAGTCATATAAAAGATAAAAATAAGTTGTATTATTGATCAAAATTTATACACTGAACAAGGATTTTCCATACTCAAGTGGAGCATCCAATACAATGCCAAAACATTTAGTTCTTATAGAACTTGTGAGAGAGAGAGAAGAAAAGAAAAGTCCAAGGGTCACAAAGATACTTATCAATCTGATAAAAGGAGTTACTTGTGTATTTTAATATGGTATGGAATTAACTATGCAAGGTCTAGAGGTACAAATGTCAATCCAAATCATCAACCTCATGAAAAGTGGCAAGAAATTCCTCATTCTGGCTCAAAAAAACTACCTACATGATTATCCCTATTTGAACACCTTATAACTGATTAAGATCAGGTATAATTATTGGAATAAATTTTAAGGACATCCAACATGCCTCTCCATGCACTGTATTTAGGCTTGGTCATCTAGAATCACTTAGAAATGAGAAATCATCATCTAATGTCCAAAAAACTACTCTTCCATGTACCCTACACACTTAGCCTCAAAATTGGAATCATTTTCTCATGAAAATATTTAAAAGGTAGTGAATTACATATTTTAAGTCCTTCAAATGCCTTATAATTATCAGGGACACCTTAAAAAGACATCCCCTTAAAGTTCTCACACGTTTCACTAGTTTCTCCAATATGCTAGTTTTAATTGGTTGAGTTGAAGCACCTAGTTTGAACACTTAGGAATTTTTTAAAGGAATGAGAGTGATATGGGGAGTTATATTAACTCTTAATATTTCTATCCATGTGATTTTTAATCTCTTGAAACCTCCTAAAACCTGTAAAACAAATAAAATATTGAGAAAAAACCCTATTTTTTATACTCATCCATACAAGTCTTTAAAAAAAAGCATGTGAGGGAGCCTAAGGGAGTCTTATACAACCTAAAATCACTATTCTGGTCAAACTGATTCATAGATTAGTTTTACAAGCTCATTTTACCAATGAAGTCTATACAAGGGCTTTGGAAGGTTTTTTGAGTAGTTTGACCTCTTAAGCTTGTTTCATAGAAAATTGAAATTGGAGTTGCAAAAAAATTCCAAAAATTGGTTATTTAAGACCCCTCATATATTACCTAAACTCCTTTAGTCTCCATGTAAAGCCTCATGGAAGATGTGAGCATTTGAATGTGACCCATTTGAGCTTCTTTCTTCCATTCCTACATGTCTGAATTGGTTTTGGGCCAAAGATGGCCTTCCTGATTATTCCACTTCTTCCCAATAGCTTAAAAACATCTAATCTGGTCCAAAAAACATGTTTTCATAGGTCCTAATCCATATCTAATGATAGGAGTATGACTGACTCCTCATTTGGACACTAGGTCTTAATGTGCCTAGTATGCTTACATACAAGTTTTGAGCACAAATGACACTCTTGATGTTTTTCCCTGCCTCCAAAGGATCAAAAACTTTTATAGTGACCTACCTAACTTTATTCAACAAGGTTTAAATCATGTCTCATGCTATAAAATTAATTGGTTCTCCTTTTGGCCTCTAGACCTTAATCTTGCCTTTAGGTCTAACTGTACCTTAAGGGTTTAGGCCATATTTTTTTATCTATATCCTTATTTGATTGGTATTTTATATATTTTGATTTTTTATTTAACCTCCTCCCAAACCATTTTTCAATTTCCACGTAGCTTCTATCTTCATCTTCTTACCCATATCTTAATATTTATAGGTTTCATGTATGGGGAAAGTGCCCTCTGTCTAGGATAAAACATAAGGTACTTACCCTATTTTATCATACTAATTGAATGGTTTAGGATATTCCTCAACTCATATACATTTTTTAAAATAAACTTTATCCCTTGGTCAGGTGTTTAGACCCTCAAACCTCCTCAATTTCCAAGATAGACCTCTTGGAGTGTAGACTGTACAGTGTTCCTAAAGTGGACTATATGTTTTAATATTAGAGTCCTTTATCTACCTATTTTCACATGATAGATTATTATATGGATTCTAAAAACATGGTGGATATATCTCAAATCCATTTATCTTACTAGGCTTTCACTTATACCCCTCATACACCTTGAGCTCCCAAATTGTATGCTAAACCCTAACTGTGCTCTTTTGTGCATGGGATGGGCACCTATAGGTGTTATTATCTTGAATTTAGCTTAAAATAATTTCAAAAACATTTAATACATTCTTAAATAGTCATTTATCATTTTTTGGACCTCTTATTTACTTATATATACACTACCAATGCCTTTACTCCTCAAAATTGCTCATTGTCTAGTCACGACTACACATAGTTATAGGTGTATACAGGGGTTCAAGAAGCCTATGTAGGTTTACTCACATATTAAATTTTTTTTGAATTAATATTTTCCTTGAATAAGGTGGTCACATTATTTTATTATCAATCCAATCTCCCATTTGACCTTCAATTTTCACCTTTGGTCACACTTAAGCCCTCCATTGCCTGCAACTGAGACACCCCTACCTGTAGGCCTTATTGGGATTCAACTAAGATTATTATGATATGTGTGGTCCTCCCTTGAATAATTATTTTATAACTAACACATATTTTCACTATCATCAACCTTATATTCAATTTTGATGGCTTAAGACACCATCAAATACCTTGACAGAGACACTAACCTTCTTTCCAATTGTAGATGTTAATTCAAGTCTGTGTAAGGACTGTAGGTTGGTATGGGAGTCTAAAACACACCTTTTAATCTCATTTTGATGATATATTATCTAAATTAAGGTCCCATTAAAAATTATAACCTTCTAGTCATGGAATTAATGTTCAATTTGTAACCTTGGTGAACAAGGTCTCTTTTTAGTCACAGGCCTATAGACAATATTGAAAGAATTTAGTGTTTTTTAAGCCACTTTGAGGGTTAGCAACTCACACCTTGTATTGTACCTTTGACCTTCATATATTTTAGGGACATTTTATATGTTAGGGTAAATAAAACCTACCTAGCTAGATATCTTAAAACCCTTCACCACCATGATTTATGGTATTCACAATAACTCCCTTGACCTCTCATTTACCTTTTTAGGGACAAAGGGTTTGAAATAATATTTAAGTCCTTGGAAGTTTATTTTCAAATTTTATTACCATATATTTTTATAAATATATATGTTAGGGTCCCCCATAACTTTTGAGTTCTTAAGATGAGCTTTGGCATTTGTTTCAACACCTCCAAAAGGGGTCTTCAGCTCTCTATTAAGATCTCCTCTAGGTGATCATCCCACATTGTAGGCAATAGATGAATATGGTAGGCAGTAGAATACGTTTTAGGTTCTTAATATCAACTTTATGTCTCCTCAAATATTTCAAATACATTCTCAATCATTGAAAATGTTTAAAATAATTGTCAACCCTTCATTTCACACATGCAACTCCTATGAAGGCACTTATAGGTGATGCTTAATGGCAAACTGAGTTTAGATAGTGGTCATGGGATAGATAATATTAATGTTTTGACCTTATGAGTAGACTTGGATCCCAAACAATATTCCAAACTATTTTTTATCATCATAAGGATCCTGAAACTATTTTTCACAACCTTTGCTCAATGTGATATTTCCCAATGAAACACTTGTAGATGCATTCTAAAATGTGTGTATGACTGAAGTAAAAACATAGTCCCTTATTATGCCAAGTGGAGGATTTTATTTTATGTTATTTATCTGATAATATGTTGATAATAATTATACTTCCAAAAAACCTTCATGGGCATGCTAAGGAGATTCTACACATGTGCTTTACCATGGTTGCAAATGAACTTGAGTAAAGGATTGACTATGAGCATAACAAGACTAAAAACTTGATCCAAGCATGGTGTTTTAAAACTAAAAAAGAAGAGATAAGTTAAAATATGACATGGATAAATTATTATGGTCCTATCACAACTCTCTAGAACCATTCCCAAATCCTAAGAAACTCTACAGATAGTGGAAACCTGTCAATCATCCAAATGAGACTAATCTACCAACATGAGATGATTTAGTCATCAAATAAACTTAAAATGTGAAAAAATATTATGAAAAGTTTATGAGGAGATAAAAATAATATGAAACCAACATCATCATCTATATTATACGAAATCCTGCAAACTAAGGCAAAACTTATAGGGTACATAGATTAGCAGGCAAATTTTCAAAATCAACTTGTTAGCAATGGTTCATAAGGCACAATTGACTAATATTAAAAATAATTATATGAAAATTAATTTATATAATTTTAATACATCGTTCCTAAGGCATTTGATCTGAAACCTCCTATGCTATATGTACCAAGTAAAAACCTGCAAGTCATTTTTCTTTGCCAAGAAGGGTGAAAAGGGAGTAGAATAGTTTTGAGTAATAAATGGAACTTTAGGATATAAAAAAACATGTAAATTAGATTGGGGAAGATGAAGGGGAAATTCTTGACCATTTTACATGTGGAACACTTCCCAAGGAGGCTGTACAAGTGCCAAACTCCTCTTTTCCTCAAGAAAACTACCCTTTCTTCTACATAACCTACCATATTTTAGTTATGTAAATTGATAAAGACTAAATTGGACAAATGGAGCATGAAATCATATTTTTTAACATTCACATTTCCCAATAAACCCATAAAAAACATTAAATGCACCTTTTTGACCCCTAAAATGACCCAAAATGATAAATGCACATAAAAATTAACCAAGGCCAATATAACATCATTTAATATTAATTAACATGTAATAAACTCCATAACACTCATATTAAACTTTATATATACCTATAAATTCAATTTTTTACCTATAGGTGCCCCAATTTGACTTTAAAGTCAAATTTGGTCAACAAATTTGTGACTCATAGGGGTAGTATTCCTACTATACTAACTAAACTAGTAGATTTATCATTCCATGGGGTTTAGGAGTCATCTAAATTCTAATACAAATAAGTAAAAATTTGACCATTGAATTTTATCAAGAAAAGACACTAATGACTACCTCAACCACACAAATCAAAAGACATACACAACAAAGAAATCACACACACACACACACACACACACACACACACACACACACACACATGTGCTCAAGGCACTTAGGATAAATAGAGAATAGAATAATATGTAAAAATAAAATGAATATACCTCTACCCTAGATCAAAGGGTAGGTTTTAAGCATCACCTTCTTCATGAGATGGAACATGTTGTAAATCATGTTTTTCCTTAGATTGGATGTTTTGTGGATTAGACCAATTCCTTGGCACTTCAATTACCATGCTCTCAAGTAGACCATCTTCAAATAGGTTTGCAATATAAAAGTATTCCTCTTTCATCCAAACATATTCAACCTTGTTATTTGTATCCTCAATTACAACTTCAAATGATGATTCAACAAGGCATACCTTCTTATCCTCCATAGTGTTTTCAACAAGATTGAGCCTCCTCTCAACTGCAAGTTATTCTAGATCATCAAGGATCTTTGCAAATTCTATCCATTCTTGATCATTGTCCTCCATGTAATATTTTTTATTTACATTGTCATGTACTTTAACCTCAACCTAGAAATTTTATTCAAGCTCTTGAAAGATCTCCATTTATAGCCACTAAAAATCCTTTTCAATAATTTCTTGTATACTAACATCACCAAGTAACTTCATGACAACAGGTTCTTGACCAATAGAAAGAGCTTCCTATTTATATATTGTTTCACACTCAATATCAAGGTTAGACTCATCAACAATTTTTTCATTAGGTGTGTATTCTTTTGGAGAAGGATAAGCTTCACATAACCCATCAAATTCCTTGAAAATAGCATTGAACCTCTACCATAAATATTCTTATTCATGGATGCCATCTTCAAGAACTATTTCCTCTATCTTAGTCTCATGAAACTCTCCTAGGACTTCAACTTCTTGAGGGATAACTTGATTTTCATTTTTGATAGTACATTTTACTTCATGTTTGAGATGATAATATACAACCTTTTGATCAATTATAGAGTCTTATTCAAGTGTTGTAAGATCCTTCATCTCTTTCTCCTTCATATTAATGCCAAGATTAGGTATCTCGAAATCATGTGAACTAGCCCAATGAGGCTACCAAGGAGGTAACTTTTCTTCAAGAAAGAGTTATCTTTTTTATCAACCAACTGATCCTCTTTAGGTTCCCATACCATAGGTTCATCAATACAAAGAGAGATAGGGTGAGTACAAGATAAACTAGTTGGTATAGGTAGCACATAAAACTCAAAATCAGATTGAGGGTGAAGTGTATGGGGTTCTTCATCGACACACATCCCTTCCAATATAGAGACATTGGCTAGTGGATTGCCATTTTGTTCACCAAGTGGAGTCCCTATGGTGATTTTTTCCTCATAATCACTCATGAGATCCTCTTGATCATCCATGAATTGAATTTGCTCTTCTTTATTTTCTTCTCTCAAGATAGGTTCCTTTTTGAGATGGAAAGGTTAATGGGTAGGGTCATGGATTTGAGGTGAAGGAGTTAGAGTATGAGATGTAGTGTAAGGTGAAGGATTTGGATATGGAGTGTGGGATTAAGGAGAAGGATTATGAATGGGTTTGGAAAAGAGGAAAGAACTAGTGAGCTCATATGGAAGTGAATTCTTAGGTTGATTAGGAGTAGCATCTACTGTTGGAAATATTGTCATTGATGTCCAAGGTCTAATATTATTTGTGATAAAGGCCCCATTGCATTTAATGTTGTTTATCTTGGCTAATGTGAGTTAATATTTATTTAATATTAATGAATATATTTTTGGTTGCATATGAGACAAAAGAAGGGCCCATGGAGAAGTTGAAGAGCCACAGGGTAAAGACAAAAGAAGGATGGGATGTATTTTCCCATGAAGAGTCATCTTGGGGAATACCAAGAGTCACTAAGTGAAGACAAAAGAGTAAGGGCACAATTTCTCATGAAGGGACACTTTGAGGAATATGAAAAGTCACCAAAGATAAGGACAAAAGTGGCAAGGACATTTTTGGTCATGAAGGGTCACCACATGACTTTTCAAAGGCTTGAATATGAAGGGTCATCCAAGATTGGTGCCATTTTCCATGAGGATTAAAGGGTAACAAAGGGGGAAGGACAGATGTCATTTGTAAAGATATAAACAAAGGCTTGAGAAGACATTTGTAATATGGAAGTGAGAGGTTGATTTGATATTGTAATATCTAGCTTAGAAGAGCAATTGTGAGAGATGAATATGATTTGTATTTTTTATATCTAGCTTAGAAGAGCAAAGGTGAGAGAGAGGAAAGAGATGTTGTATTGATCTATCATTTTTTGAGATAGCAACATTGAGAGATAGGTGTGTGGTATACACAAAGGGGTTGGTGCTCCTGTGGGTTGGTGCTCACGAATAGTAGCTGGGTTGGTGCTCGACAAAGGGGTTTGAAGCTCATATGGGTTGGTGATCATTAAATTGTAGCTAAGTTTGGTACTTGACAAAGGGGTATGGTGCTCCTATGGGTTTGTTCTCATGAATATACTTGAGATTGTTCTCTGTGGTTTTCCCACATTAGGTTTCCACATTATATCTGGTGTCTCTCTCTATCTTGTGTGATGTTTATTGTTTGAGTTTTATTGCATATATTGAATGTTTGATTAAGTGTAATTTGATAAAGGGAAAGTTTTATAAGATATATAATATACTGATTCACCCCCCCTCAGTATATTCCATGCTTAACATCTACATGAGCAGGAACTACATCTTGTTAATGGTAGTTTTGTGTACAATCCTTGAAAATATTTAGTTTCATATGATAAGACTCATAGGAATGCTCTTGAGCTTGATATAAATCATAGTATTAATGATAGGTATCATATTGAGGTTGATAAATAGGTGTTTCTTGGTAGTCATTATCATCGAATTGTCCAACAACATGGTGTCTATATGGAGAGGGAAATAAAGGGATATATGGCTATCATGGCTCATAGGATTGATATCTATTTTTATATAAATATTTTAGGGTAAAATTTGGTTCATATAAATGTATATTTTAGGATTGATATACTCAATTAATGGGTTGGTTAATGACTTGTTCATATTGATAGGGAATGGGACAAGCTTGAAAAGTCTTACCAACTTGTGTAAGATAAATCTCAAAATCAAAGTGAGTCATTAAAAATTCATTATAAAGTAAGGACACAAGTAATGATATCATAAATATTTAAAAGGAATACTTAGGTTGATTGAATATATGATTTATATTTATATTTTCCATTGATGCTTTGATAAATGCCTTCAAAGGTTCATTGTTGAGAGACAACACCAAAAAATTCTCAACTTCTTGGACCAAGAGTCACATTGGGCATGCCAAAAAAAAATTTCACTTGGATTTTCACCCTTTGAAAATATGGTAAATCTCTCCTCATCTAAGTGGCATAATGGAATCACCTCTAGGTTTGTGGGTAGCCTAAGGACTGAGGTGAATCTCTAGATAGGGATAGCTCCCTTGATGTACCACTTTGGATTGCAACTACTACTAAACATGGGGGATGAAAAAGGAGAATTATAACTAAAATAAAAATAATATAATGGAGGTGATACACCAAATAAAAAATATTACATCCAACCATATGCATATTACACTTAGAATCAAAAGACAAACTAAATATACACTTCTCCAATCTTCATCTTCTCACATCAATGTTATGTTGTGAGGATATGGATGAATGTGAAAAGTTAAAATAAATAGATAATATTCCTATGAGGTCACTAATAAAAAAAAAAACTCACTAAATCCTTGACATATCCTAAAACACTTCACATGCCCTGTAAGAAGAAGCTTTCCAACTGTAAATAGGATGAAGGAATGAAAAAACATGTTAAGGAATCCATCATCTTCACTTATGAAAAATCAAAAATTCTAAATGAAAAAAATAAAAATATTCATTGAATATGTAAAAATAATTTATTCATAAAAAGGCATATATTTGAGTATAGATTTTCCATACTTAGGTGGAGCACCCAATACAATGCCAAAATAGCTAGTTCTTATAGAACTTATGAGAGAGAGAAGAAGAGAGAAGTCCAAGGGTCAAAATTACACTTTTAAAACTTATCCAAGGAGTTAATATTTCATGTGGAGAGGTTATTATATTAATCATGTAAGTCATGAAGGTAAAAATGTCAATCCAAGCCATAAATCTCATGAAAAGTGGCAAGAAACTCCTCATTCTAGCTCGAAAAAACTACCTACATGATTACCCCTATTTGGACACATTTTAACTAATTTGGATCAGTTAAAATTATTATAATAAAGTTTAAGTAAATTATACATGCCTCTCCATGAATTTTTTTTAGGCTTGGTCATCTAAAATCACTTGAAAAGAGCAATCATCATCTGTTGTCCAAAAAATTGCTCTTTCATGCAACCTGCACACTTGGCCTCAAAATTTACATAATTTTCTCATAAAAATATGTAAAATCAAGTTAATTAAATTTTTCAATTCCCTCCATGAACTTACAAGCATTAGGGACACCTTAAAAATACACCCCCTTAAAGTTTTCATACCTTTCACTAGCTTGTCCAATATGCCTGTTTTAATTGGTTGAGTTGAAGCACCTAGTTTGGAAACTTAGGAGTTTTTTCAAGGAATTAGAGTTATATTTGGATTTATATTAAGTATTAATCTTTCCATCCATGTTATTTTCATATTTTGAAACCTCCTATAACCTATAAAACACATAAAATAGTAAAAAAAAATCTTATTTTTTACCCCCATCCATACAATTACTTTAAAAAATAGCATGTGAGGGAGATTTAGGGAGTCATATATAACCTAAAATCACTATTATGTTAAAAATAGTCCATTATATTAGCTTTCATATCTTTTTGCCCTATTGGGTCTCTACAAGGGCTTTAGAAGGGTTTTTGAGTAGTTTGACTAATTAAGGTTGTTTCATAAAAACCTAACATTGGATTTGAAAATAATATAAAAATTGGTTTTTAATACTCATCCTATCTTCCCTAAACTCCTTTGGTCTTGATTCAAATCCTCATGGAAGATGTGAGCATTTGAATGTGACCTATTTGATCTTGTTTCTTCCATTCTTGCATGTCTGAATTGGTTTGGGCCAAAAATGGCCTTCCTAATGATTACCATACTTCCCAATGGATTAAAAACATCTTATTTTGTCCCAAAAACATGTTTTAATAGGTTATAACCTATATAAAATGATAGGAGTATGATTAACTCCTCATTTGGACACTAAGTCTTAATGTGCCTAGTATGTTTGTCTATAAGTTTTGAGAACAAATGACCCTTTTGATGTTTTTACCTACCTCCAAAGGATAAATAAACTTACATATTGACCTTATAAACATGATATAACAAGTTTTAAATCATTTATCATGCAATAAAAGGAAGTGGTTCTCCTTTTGGCATCTAGGCCTTGATCTTGCCTTTGAGCCTAACTGCACCTTTAAGGGTTTAGGCCATATTTTTTAGATCTATCCTTATGTTATATTTATTTTATATATATTTAGGTTTTATTAAACCTAAAAAACTATTTTTCAATTTACAAGTATCATCTATCTTCATCTTCTTACCCATCTCTCAAGATTTATAGATTACATGCATGGGGAACATGCCCTCTGCCTAAGACAAAAAAGAGGGCACTTGACCTATTTGATATAGCTAATTTAGTGTTTAAGGATATTCACCAACTCATATACATTTTTTTAACCAAATTTTATCCCTTTTTCAGGTGTTTATACCCTCAAACCTCCTTAATTTCAAAGACAGACCTCCTAGAGTGTAGACTATGAAGGGTTCCTAAAGTGGACTGTATGTTACAATATTGAAGTCCTTTATCTACCTATTATCACATGATAAGGTATCATATTTATTATTAAATCATTATTTATATGTAACTAATCCATTAATATTAGTATGTTTTCACCTATACCCCTCATACACCTTGAGCTCTCAAACTACGTGCCAAACCCTGACTATGCTCTTTTGTGCATGGGATGGGCACCTATAGGTTTTATTATCTTGAAATTATATTTGGATCATTTCATAAGCCTTTAATAAATTATTATATAGTTATTTATCATTTTTTTAACCCATTATTTACTTACATATACACTACCAATGCTTTTACTCCTCAAAATTGCTCATTGTCTAGTCATGATTACACACAACCGTAGTTGTATACAGGGGTTAAAGAAGCCTATATAGGTTTAATCACATATTTAAAATTTATTTTTAGTCATAATTTCCTTGAATAATGTGTTCACATGATTTTATTATCAATTCAATCTCCCATTTGGCCTTCAACTTGCACCTTTGGTCACATTTAAGCCCTCCACTACCTGCAACTGAGACACCCCTACCTATAGGCTTTATTGAGATTAAAATAATATGATTATGATATGTGTGTTCCTCTCTTGAAAAATTATTTCATCAAAAACACATATTTACACTATAATCCACCTTATATTAAATTTTTATGGCTTAAGACACCATCAAATACCTTAACTGAGACACTAACCTTCTTCCTAGTTGTAGGTGCTAATTCAACCCTATGTACGGGCTATAAGTGGGTATGGGAGTCTAAAAAAAACCTTGTCATCTACTTATGATTATATATTATCTCACTTAAGGTCATATTAACATTAGAACCTTATAATTATGGAATTAATGTTCAATTTGCAACCTTGGTGAATAAGGTCTCTTTTTGGTCACAGGTTTATAGATAATATTGAAAGAATTCAATGTTTTTTAAGCCACTTTGAGGGTTAAAAACTCCCACATTGTATTATAATTTTGACCTTCATGTCTTTTAAGGACCTAGTATATGTTAGGGGAAATAAAACTCACCTAGATAGATGTCCTAAAACCCTTAATCACCATGCTTTATGATATTCACTATAAGTCCCTTGACCTCTATTTTATCTTTTTAGGGACAAAGGGTTTGAAATAGTCCTTAAGTCCTTGAAGGTTGATTTTAAGATTTTTCAACCATCTATCACTATAAATATATATTTTAGGGGTCCATCCAACTTGTGAGGTCTTGAGATGATCTTTGCCATTTTTTTCAACACTTTCAAAAGGGGTCTTCAACTCTTTGTTAAGATCTCCTCTAGGTGATCATCCCACAATGTAGGTAATAAATGAAGGTGGTAGGTATTAAATAAGATTTATGTGTTAAGGTTCAACTTTAGGTCTCATCAAAGATTTCAAATGCATTATTATTCATTGCAAATATTTAATAAAACTATCAACCCTTCATTTCACACATGAAACTCCTTTAAAGGCACCTATAGGTGATGTTTAATGGTAGACTGAGTTTAGATAGTGGTCATAGGATAAGCAATATGAATGTTTTAACCTTATGAGTACACTTAATATTTAAAAATATTTCAAACTATTTTTTATCATCAAAAGGATCCTAAAACCATATTTTAAAACCTCTACTCAACATGATATTTCCTAATGAAACACCTATCGATGCATTCTAAATTATGTGTATGACTAAAGTAAAAACATAGTCCATTTTTATGCAAAGTGGAGGCTTTTATTTTATTTTATTTTATTTTATTGATATGATAATATTTTGAGCATAATGATACTTAAAAACACCTTCTTGTGCATGCTAAGGAGATTCTACACACATGCTTTACCATGGTTGTAAATGAACTTGAGCAAAGGATTGACTATTAGCATAACAAGACTATAAACTTGATCCAAGCATGGTGTTTCAAAAATAAAAAAATAAGAGATAAGATAAAATATGACATATATACATGATGATGGTCTTATCATAACTCTCTAGAACCATTCCCAAAGCCTAAGAAACTTTGTAGATAGTGGAAACTTGCCTATCATCCAAATGAGACTAATCTAACAATATGAGATGATTTAGTCATCAAATAAAATTAAAATGTGAAAAAAATAATGAATAAAATTTTATGAGGATGTTGATTTCATATTAAACAACATCATCAGCTATATTATATGAAATCCTCTAAACCAAGGTAAAACCTATATGGTACACAAATTAGTAGGCAAATTTGCATAGTCAACTTGTTAGTAATGGTTAATAAGGCACAATTGATCAATATTAAAAATAATTATATTAAAAATTAAGATATATTATTATATTGAAACATCCCCAATGTTTTTGATCTAAAACCTCCTGAGTTATCCATACCAAACAAAAACCTACAAGTCACTTTTGTTTGCCAAGAAGGGTGAAAATAGAGTGAAATGGTTTTGAGAAATAAATGGAAATTTAAGATAAAAAATTGTGTAAATAAGATTTGGAAAACTTAAATAGCATTTATTTACCACTTTCCATGTGGCACACTTCCCAAGGAGGTCATAGAAGTACCAAACTCCTCTTTTCCTCAAGAAAACTACCCTTTCCTCTACATAACATGTCATATTTAAGTTATGTAAATTTATTAAGACTTAAATAGATATATGGGACATTAAATCATCTTTTCTAACCTTTAAATTTTCCAAGAAACCTATATAAAGCATTAAATGCACCTTTTTGACCCCTAAAATGACCCAAAATGATAAATGAACATAAAAACTAATTGACCAAGGACAATATAAGATCATTTGAGATTAATGAACATGTAATAAACCCAATTACACTCATATTACACCCCTTAGAGACATATAAATTCGTGTTTTTACCTATAAGTTCCCTAATTTGACTAAAAAGTCAAATTTGGTCAACAACTACAATATGTGATGGGTCACATTTCATCCTAATTGGTAAGGATAAGACTTAATACAACCTAAATGTCATGGTATTAAATGAATTGGATCCTATGAAGAATATAAGGGGATAACTCCAATACATTAAGGATAATAAAAATGTGAACATTTCATATGGCCACCAAGAATATGATCATGATGATGTCTTTATAAATGCATCAAATGTCACATAGGTATGGACTAAGATGAATAAAAAATGATGTCTATGATTTGGGATTAGTAACTTTAATATGATCCTAAATTTATATAAAAAAAGGCATAAAGGGCATGGAGCCATCAATGGCCTCCATCCTAGTCATAAGATTCACAGGTGAAAGATCAACCCTAGTCTCCTATAGGGGAAAAAATAGACTTGTAATAAGGGGAATCAAGTATCCATAGGGAATATAACCTCTCAAATAAGGATTTAAATTATAAAATGTCTCCTAGGTCCTAGATTTCCTTATTCATCTTTAGACACTAATTCTAAAATTTTGGGAAGAGATACAACAAAGGAGAAGTCTACAACTCTTTTGAATGGGTAGAGGAAGAACACACTTGTTATGACACCTATACTACCCCTTACAATAATTAGCTAGGTAAGTCTCCTTGAGTTTTCACAAGCTTCATTCTTATCTATTATACTTTATCTTGATTATCCCAAGTCTCTTAGGGTAAGTTCATTAGTATCCACTACCATCAGTGAGGATACTTCTCCTCAAACTCTCCTTATCATGCCAAATCTAATAACTATTTCCACATAATTGTTATCACACCAATCATACCTTCACCACCAATTATATCTATCCTTCCCACCATTGTTTTTCCTTCATCTATTTCACCATCTTGTCCACCTTCTACTACCCACATAATCACTTACCAGAGTAAGCCCAAATATCTTCCCACCTCCTCCAACAGAAAGACATTAGAAGAGAGGACATCATTTGGTATTCTTAATAAATAAGATTCCCTTGATGAGGAGGAAGAATAGGAAAGATCATATAAAGATTATCCCAAATAATCAATACCATTATTTTCGTATTGAACTAGTGAAGAAGAAGATGTATAAAAATTGACTAGAGCAGGGTTAAAAATGAGTGAAATGCACAAGGACAAAGAATAAGAATATAAAATACTCTAGTAAAGACAAACTATACATGTTCCTCTAGAATTAATTAATGATGTGCAAAGTATAGATACTAACTTGTACATCATTTTGAATAGAATCTTGGGTTCTAGGTTAGGAAGCCAATCCAATAGATTGAGTGTAATGAATTTTTGGCATCAAATGAGATAATTAGATAGGAGGTTTAATTTCTTGGTTCAATGTTACAAAACCAGTGAATTCAACCAATTAAACTCAATGACCAATGTAGATGCATCCTAGTGTTTGAACTATGTAATTGTAAGAATGGATGCCTCCCTAAATTGGCATAATCATATGAATATTCTATTGGGACATTTTAATAATCATAGAAGTAAGACCTTATATATTTTGAAGAAGGTGAGGGCCACTAATGTGATCACTCATATAGGAAAGTTAGTCAACATGATGAATTTTGAGAACCTTCTCTTGATAACTAAAAATAGCTTCAAGGAAGAAGTTAAAGGTACTATTTACAGAACCAATGATGAAGTTTTACAATTGGTTAATTTTTATAAATATAATGTATAAATATTTTAAGCTCTTAGGGCATAATTCAAAATCTTGGAAGCTGAACATGCAAGTTTTATGGATGAAGCTGTCAAAATCTTCAAACATTCCCTACTCAATTTTAATGACATAAATAAATTTTTGGATGTAGTACATGCATTTTTTGAAGAAATCAAGGAAAAAGAGGTAAATTTTGGATCAGGGAATAATGTTCAATAGATTTTTATCATTTGTACAACTTAGGGTGAACAGTTTTTAGAATGTATGTTCCTAAAGACTCCTATGGGCCCAATTATGATCCCTTAGGGACCACCTATGGTTACTTTAGCTGTAACATCAGTTACTCCAGTGACTTATTTAGCTAGTAGTGCCATGTCAGAAAGCTAATTAAGATATCTATGTATTTTCATGTTCTAATAAAGTTGTAACTTTAGTTCCCAAGTTAATTTTAATGTAAATTACATTTTTAGTTGAAGATTATGTTCAAAATATTATCATTGTACATTCATATTTTGCATGTTAAGAATACACTATTCTATTTTTAGACTTTTAAATTTATATATTACTTGAGAGATGAGGCCTTCCCCATCCCAAGCATATATATACTTTTAAAATCCTAGTACCAAAGGGAGGAGAATCTTGGTTGCTAAAATTAATAAGAAATTTTGAGAAGTTCTATTAATTTAATTTTGTTGTAAAAATCTTGATTATTTTCCAATTATGTGGACTATGTGGGATGTGTTATCATTATATTATCTTATTTATTTGATTATTCATGAGTTTATTTTATAATATATTTAATCACTTTAACCTATATATCATTTAAACATCTTTCAAATGCTAATTATAATCCCCCTTATAGATTTGCAATAGCAATCTAACAAATGTGGCAAATTTTAATTCTACATGTTTAAGTTTACTATGTTTTATTTCCCTTTGACTCCTAAATGTGTTTGAGTGTTGGTGTGTTAAATTATTTTTATAAGACATTTTTCTTATGATTTTTGGTCCAAACTTAGGTAAAGTACTGGTCTTGAATATTTTTAATCATGCGTGGTCCACATACTTCTTTTTTACCTTTACTTTCTCTTTTTTTTGAGTTTCATTGAGAATCCTACCCACCTTAGTTAAAAACATAATTTTCCAACCCACTCCAAGTATATTTAGTTTCATAAATAGATGACTCATCCATGGTAAACAACTTTTATCACTCACCACTATTTCACCAATGGGTTGTTATAAATTTGAATACCCTACAACTCATGCCTTAGAATAAAATATTTTCACCAATCCTAAAACATTAGAGGGTACCTCATAAAGGTCTTTTTGTTGTGCACAAAACACACATAATAAATATTGATTAAAGTAAGTGGAAGTTTTGAAACCACCATTAAGTGAAGGTGGTGCTCATTAAATTATTGTATCATTTTGACAAGGGTCAATCTATAATATCTATAAATTTATTTTGAGTTCTAAAAAATGGAAATTAATTTCCCTAATCAATTAAACATAACATGTTGACCTTTTTTGGGTTGAGTGAGGTTGAAAGGTGTGGTAAGAGGTTAGTAATATCCCACCAATATTATAATGTAGTTTTGGAATATATTTGGAGAGTCACCTCAACTCATCAAAGGTAGTGAAAGAGAAAACAAAAATGCTGGGGGGTTATGAGTCTAAATTCAAAGTAGTGTAGAGTGAAGAAAAACTAATAGAGTGAAAGTGAAGAGATAAGATGATACTAATATTTATGTTCATTGTAACCTTATAATAGGAATAATTAATTATTTTTTGTGGTCATAGAGAGAGTTTTTTGTGTGTGTAATCTCTATAAGAAAGATAAAAATAAATATAGTGAGTATTTTCATTTCCATTCTAAGTCTTGTGACTATAAATTTCTATTATAGTGAATGAAGTGTAACACCACTATTTATTAAGTAAATCATTCAATTCTACCCTAATTCCCATCTATATAAATTGGTATCCTGGAATTTTTACCTTATTGAGATGTGTGTAAGATGTTTGTTGAGTCATTGAAAATTTGTGAAAGAGAAGCATACATCTCAATGAAGATATGACACATAGAGGTAATCCAATTGGAATCATAAAAAATAAATTTTGCTTATATTTTAAAACTTTGTAGATATGATAAGAGGAATCAAATCGAAATTTGCTTCAATAGACACAATACAAAGAATTAGATTTCTTTTTATATATGTGAGTGATGATGAAATATCAAATGCTTAAGATATTAAACTGTAAGAGATATAAGATAGACATAAAAATAGATTTATCAAATAAATTTTAAATATGGGATTAATATAGAGTTGGATATAACTTATTATGGTGTAATCTTAATCCACAAGAACATTAGAGATTGGATAAAATATATGGACAAATAAATTGATTACAAATCAATGATTTGTGGAGTTTACATGTACAATTTGATAATTTCATGCATCCTTATGGTGTAACCACATGTAGATAAAATGAGAGATAAGGGACAAAGATAAAATCAAGTTTTAGGATGTAATGGTGGTAAATTTGAAAGGTAACTTATTGTTACTATAGGTTTTTATTCCATTAAATGGTTTTTCCCTACACATGTTTAGTTAGCTTGCTTATGTGTCACTTAGGTATTTAATAAAGGTGATTGTAAAATATTATCCCAAATTCATGAGGATGTGAGGAAATTTGTATATTATACTTATATAATGTACCTTCCTAAATATTTTATGGCTAATGACTAAATGTTCCTAATATAATTTATTTATTGTGAAGACTAGATTCATCCTTTTGAATTATTTTTTGAATTTCATTACTCCATATAGTTTTTATTCATGCATTTGATCCTATCTATATCAATCCTAAATTGCATCCCACTATGAAATGGTATCATAAATTATATGGTAGTCAAATGCCATTATTCAATTTATGGATCTAGCATTGCTTGTTCAGGGGTTTTTCATTGATTTAATTTTTCTAAGGGTTTGGTGGGGATTTTAGAAAACACATGAAAATATGACCAATGGAGTCTCTAGATGAAAAATGGATAGCATCATTATATACAAAAGGTGCCAAAACCCTAGGATTGGCTGTAAACATGCCCTAGTTTCATGACAATCAATATTTTCCTCATTTTTGGAGGGTTTGAAGGTTTTTTTGAAATTTATAGATTTTGTACCACTTGGTACTTGAAATAAAAAATGCTTTTTGCGTTTTACTAAGTTTTATAAAAAAAAACTAAGTTGTTTATTACCATTTTTGGGTTAAAAAACATTTTTTTGTGAATATGAGGTTCTTTGTGTAGGTTTTTCACCACTTGTGTTATTTTAGCAAAAAGTTCTAAAATCTAGATATTTTTTGTGATTTTCACCTACTATCCTTTGCCCACACTTACGTATAAATAATTACATGTATTAGTATCTAGTATAGTCATTCACCCACATTTAATCCTATCTTTTTAACACCCTTTAAAAATAAGTCCATCTACCTGGTTCCCCCACATACACGATCCCATAATCTTAGCTTTCCCCAAACATGAAACCACTCACTCGTACACCCCACACATCAAACATGTACTCACAATGCCCATCGTGTGCAACTATATCTACCTAGACACTCCTTCACATTATTCCATTCATCTATCTAAGTTTTATTTCACATTATTCCACCTATGTATACACTACGAGCTAACCCTAAGATGCAGTGATGTCCATTTGGGTATAAAATTTTATCTATTGACTTTTGGAACTATTTATTAGCTTTTAGAGGTGATTTGTGGAGTGACATCACTCTCCCTATCACATTACATTGTAAAGTTACATCATCAAGGGGGAGCACTCATCTTAGACCTTAGCCCTGGGTCACATTGGAATTTAAGACCTTGGTCACAACCAACCCAAGGGAGCTTAACTTTTTCTCATAAAAGTTGGCTAAACATTTTGTACAAAATTTTTTTCAACCCCCATAAAATTAAATTTATGAAAAGTGGAGATCATTATTTTTTTTTTGAGTAATAAATATTCAAACTTCCATTTTCAAGTGCCATTTTTTTGAAAGTATGAGTTTTTAAAGCTCTACGTATTTGTGATATTTTCATACCTTGTAAAATTGATCCTCCATATATTCAAGGGAGTTACATATAATTATCTCTCAACATATTGATTTCAACACATACCTATTTTCTACACCATGGATCAGTCTCAAGTTCCACTTATTACTTTATTCAACTATCATGAGTGGAAATTTAAAATACAAATCCTCTTGAGGATCAAATTCCTACACTAAATCATTATGGGTATATAAAAATAAATCACACTTTATGATTAGAAGTTGAAGTGTTAAATATAAGTGAAAAAGCCAACTATATTTTATGCTTTTTTATGTCTCCCAACTTTCTCATTCATATTGATTTTGAAACTACTCCTAATGAAGTGTGGACCACATTAGAAAAACTCTTTAGGAAGTAGGACATAATGAGTGGTCATGATTTAGATAATGGGACCATCAATTTGATCACATTTAATTTTTATATGATATAATACGTTTTCATAAATTTTAAATCACTTAGGTTATGGTTTAAACTATGTGACGTTAACATAAAGGATGATTAATTGATTCTTTCCATCACTGACAAATTGGGATCTGACTATTCTATCTTTATTTCTACCTTTTGTACCACCATACATGCCCTTGGAGATACATGGACCAAGCCATCCATGGATGAATTAATTACTTACTTAACTTGGGATCAAGAGAATATTATTCAAATGGGTGGACTAAATTCATCTAAATCACATGAATTAATTATGAGTCATGAAAAACATAATGCATCTAGTAGCAAGGAGAAGAAACATAATAAGAACAACCTAGAACAAAAAAAGGGTCATAAAACTAAGTCTAAGTCTAAAGAAATAAAATATTCCTCCTCTTCATATGTGAAAACTAATAAAGAGAAAATCACATGTGCATACTTTAATAAATCTAGGCATGATAAATCTAAATGCATGAAAATTAGATTGACCAACTAACTAAGATCATCAAGAAGCACAATATTAATGTCACTAATTTAGCCAATTAGATTTCATCAACACAAGATTATTCAAATGCCAAAGATAGTCAAAATGACAAAGATAATGGAAAATCACTTTTTGTAATTGCATCCCATCCTTCCATATGGGTAATTGATTTGGGTGCATCATACCACATGGCTTCATCATAGGACATATTCTCATCTTTGGAGCCTTGTTCTATACCTTCCATCTTATTGGGTGATGATACTTATATAGAAGTTAATGGGAGATGATTTTTTGAAGTGAATGATTAGGAATTTCATGATTTTCTATGTGTTTTCACTTTATCGACCTGTTATAAAATGGAATTGCACCCTTCATGGGAGAGTTTTTCAAGCTCTCCCACTTCCAACTATAAACATGGGAATGACCTCAATATGTGGGTGTCCTATGATGAGATTGAACCTCTAGTATTTTTAAAGAGGCTAGTTCCTCTTGGTGGATCACCTAAAACTACTACTAAACTAATGCTTCATGGGGAAAAGGGTTAAAAAGGAGATAAGGGATCCTAAAAAGGCTAACCAGGTGATGCATCAAATTTAAATGACCACTCATCTATGCTTGAACCCATAATAGATCAGTCATGAGACAATTTGGACTTGCACTATCTCAAGATCAAGTAAACACACACTAAAAGAGGTTTAGGTAGAACAATAATCCAAACCAATAAAAGTTTGAGAATACTTTAAAAAGGCAAGTAGAAGGATAATGGACTAGGAATACAATCACTCATAAATCCACCAAGAATAATCATACTAAAGCACTAATCAAAGATAATAAATAGGCAAAGAAATTATCTCATTACATTCAAGAGGTAGTTATTACAATATCTTGGTAGGGTTTAGCATGGTTGAAGGAACACATTTTTACAAACATCTCAATGAGCAACCATCTCACAAGAAGATGACAAAAATCTAAAAAATCGGGGCCTTATAATGGAAAATCATGAGATATTTATAGAGAAAGGGGCAGAGAGAAAGGGCCACGTGATAAGACCAAAAGAGGGAAGAAGTCATTGAGTCATTAATGACTACTAACTACTACTATCACCATTTCCTTAACCATGAAATGCATTTCCTAGGATCACCACAAAATCTTCTCAAATCCCTCCTACCTTCAAGTCTCTCTTTGGTGGATATTGAGAAGCCATGTCATAGGTAGATGGATGTCTCCACTTGGTATGACTGAGTTGATCCCTACATTAAAAATGACATGTTCCCTTCACCTGTACATCTTATGTGTAGGCTATTAAACAAGTCATCAAAGTTAAAAGGCAAAATATTCATCCTTTTCTATTGATTATCCATCAAAATCCCACTAATACCCTTTAAAAACTTGACCTTTTCTTATCCATTGATCTGTTGGACCTAGACTCCCGTGAATCATCAGTCTTTTACTAGTTGGATGCCCTTGTGCCACTTGTCCTTAATTGATTAACCCCTTAGATTTTTTAACCAGTTGACTTTAACATTCCTTATCTTTTTTGCTTTCCCTGGCCCTTTTTTCTATGGACTATCTTCCCTCAATAATTTCCTTGAGCCTTTTCTCCACCACTTTCCCAAAGTTATTTATTTAGACTTTTTACCTTAGCTTGTCTTTTTGAGAACCTAAGAAGCACTTCTAAGAGTAAATTAGGGTTTTTATGTCTCATTACTTATTTTAGGTTTTTAAGTGCTCACAAATTATGAAGTAATTAAGTAGTGCTCCTTAGAGAACTCAAAATACACTGCCCAGATCAAATTGGGATTTCCATGTGCCACTACTTACTTTGAACTTATCATTATTGATTACTCATGAAGTGAAATAAGTTATGTTACCCAAGAAACTCAAAGTTGTCTCATTTGGAAAACCTAAATACTTCCCAATGAGATGACCCAAAGCCTTCTATTCAAGACCATTCTAGTCTTTAACACCTTATTACTTACTAGTTTAGAGCTTTGTAACTTTGCAAATTATAAAACCATTTAAGTCATGGGCTGTTAAAAGTTTGAAGTCTTCTAAAGACTTATAATTTCTTTCTTGAGAGTCTATCTTCTCACACTTATGAAAAAATTGGTATGTGGGATAAAAAAATGGCCAATATTTCTGGTGACTCATAAGGAAGCATGTCTGCTAGGCTTGTGAACCCAACCACTTACCTTGCCTAGTCCATTAGACATTGAATCATCAACCTCTACAACTAGGTTGGTCTAAAACTAGATACAAGGTTGACCCTTTCTAGAATTCCCTCTTGAAAAAATGAGGAAAACAAAAAACAACACAAAATAAAGTGCCTAAGGCACCAAATGAAAATAACCTATCCTAGGACAAAAAAAAAACAACAAACAAAAGTGCCTAAAATAGTACTTGGAGGAATTTGAACAAAACTAATCTAGTATATACATCCTAAAATTATATGTAGTCTTTCCTCCTAGATCAAAAGAAAAGTTTGATACTTTTCTTGCATTATGAGATAGTAGATTGAATAAGGCATACAACTGATTGACCCTTGGCCTTGTTGCCTGCATCTTCTTTATTGTAACTATTAGCTTCTTCATCATTATGCTTAATGAGAACTAAGCAGCTCTAAATAGGTTAGCTATGTGAATTCAGATAGTCCCAAATTCTTCATATGGATCCTTAATTGTAACCTCCAATAGTGGTTCAATAAGGCAAACCTCTTTGATTTATATGGCCTCTTTAAAAATATTGGACTTGTATTTTATTTCATGTTTTTTAGGCTCATCAAGGAGTTGATAGCCTATTCTAAAGATTTGAAACAAGTCCATATCAACAATGCACTCTTGGGGTGGTAGAGTTAAAAAAAATCCCACTCCATCCCCTATGATTTGATTGACAAATTTGCTCTCCTTGGCTACAACCAGACCATAATTTCCTTGGAGAAGAACACAACTAACTCTCAAAATCTCAAACAAGTCCTCAAATGAGCCCTCCAATTGATTGGAAACCTCTGACTACTCCATAAGTTCATCAGCTTTATCAACTACTTCATTCATTTCCTTATCCTTTTATCACGTGTTAGCTCAATCAGGGAATTGATAGCCTCAACCCCTAAATTCTTAACATAAGGTGGTAGCTTTGCATCCTTAATAGTGTAGTCTACTTCATGCCTTACTGAAAAAGAGCCTGTAATATATTCTCCTTCATTTAAGAAGGATAATTTGATATTTTGTAGACTAAGGGGGGACCCTATGGTGATTTCATCCTCATAATTTTTCATTATATCTTCCTCCTCAACCTCTTTTATTTTCCTCACAAAGGAGAGGCTCTTTCTCAAAGAGTGGCATGATAGGCTCTTAAAAAATCTCAACAAGGTGAGAAAGGTTTAGGGAAGCTACCATAGGTTTGTGATTTTGTTCCTAAAGCTACTCTACTTGGATGACCCTCACCTCTTCTTCTTGATTCTTTATTTCTTAAATGGCTCTCCATAAAGGAAATGCTATAGGCTTTTAAGGGGAAAGGAATGGAGGCTGTAAGGTTCCTTGTCTAATTTTAGGAAACACCACCTCCTCCTTTGGTCCACCTCCTCCTTTGGCCCACTACTCTAAATGGATTTACAAGATGGAAAAGACAAAGGCTATTAAGGAGGGAGGGATGGGGGTTTAATGACCTTGGATTTACATATTTATGTGACTTGGCTCCAAGATGGGAAAGGTAGTATTTCTTCTTTCATTTACTAATTTTGCCTTTCTTCTTCTTTCCTTGCCTTCAGCTCCATCTCTCTAATTTTATTTACTATATTATCTTGAAATAGCTCCTCCTTAAGGTGGTTAGGAACACAAGAGGGCTCCCAAAGAGGGATGAAGTCTTGGGCCTAAAAAATAGGCTATTCCACAACAAGTAATTCATTTTTATGATAGGCCCCTTGGATGGATTTTCAAGTAGGAAAAGACTTCATAACATATCATGAACTTGGAAGATTCAAATGAATACTTTAAATGGCCTCTTTATGAGGAATTAATGACACATAAGAAGGCTATGGAGGTGCGTATGTAGGCACCAAAGGTTGGTAGGGATAGCCCTATTCTTCCCTAAGTCAAACTAGCTTGTCCTCAATGCTCTGAATGTAACCACATAAATCCATCATGTTACCAGTGAAGTTTTTCCAATTTTATTTCTCAAAAGGTGCCCATTCTACTTTAATTTACTAAAATGAATCCCTCACATAATGGATCTAGTGAGTAGGGACATTTTGTCCATAACACTTTTGTGAGCACAACTCTAGTGCATGCTTGTCAAAGATCACTAAAGTTTGGGTAAGTGTTGATATAGATGGATCATTATAAGGATAATGAGGAGAAGTATTTTTATTGGATTATTCATATGGATGATTAGGGAAATAATCTTGCATATATGGACCATGAAGAACTTGTCAAGGTTCATTATAGCCTTGATAGAAATCTTGGTAGAGTTGATTGAGCTCATATGGATCATGAGGATCATAATGGAGCTACTAATAAGGAGGTGAATAATAGGAATATTCACCATATTTATTCATTTTAGCCTCATAATTCAAGTATGAGCTGATTAAAACTTCAAAGAGACAAACCTGGTCTACTCATAACAAGGAGCTTTGATTTGGAGTCACCAATGGTGCTAATACTTGATTTCAAAAGCAAATAATGATGATTAGGCACTTGGGCTACTTAAACCAACTAATAGATGCTCATATTTACCATTGATGTTTGTTGGATGCCTCCAAAGGCTGATATGTAAAATAAAAACATCAAAAATCCTTTCACTGCTTTGAACCTTAGTCCCACCAAGTGTGCCAGAACTATTATAGCTTAGAATTACACCCTTCATGGGAGAGTTTTTTAGGATCTCCCACTTTTAGATATAAGCATAGGAACAACCTCAAGATGTTAGTGTCCTTGGTGAGGATGAGCCTCTAGGATTTTTAAAGAGGCTAGTTCCTCTTGGTGGATCACCTAAAACTACTACTAAACTAATGCTTCATGAGGAAAAGGGTTAGAAGGGAGATAAGGGATCCTAAGAAGGATAACTAGGTGATACACAAAATTTAAATGACCACTCATCTATGCTTTAACACACACTATATTAGTCATGAGATAATTTTGACTTTCACTATCTCAAGATTAAGTAAACACACGCTGGAAAAGGTTAAGTCAAAACACTAATCTAGACCTACAAAAGCTTGAGAATATTTTAAAAAGGCAAGCAAAAGGCTAATGGACTAGGAATACACTCCTTCAAAAATACACCAAGAAAAATCATACTAAATCACTAATTAAAGACAAAAAAATAGGCAAAGAAATCATCTCGTTACATTTAAGAGGTAGTTCTGATAATATATCGATAGGGTTTAGCCTAGTCGAAGGAGCATGTTTTTGCAAACATCTTAATGAGTAACCATCTCCCAACAAGATGACAAAATTATAAAACACTAGGGCCTTACAATGTAAAATCATGAGATATTTATATAGAAATAGGAAGAGAGAGAAAGGGCCACATGAGAAGACCAAAAGAGGGAAGAAGTCATTGAGTCATTGATGACTGTTGACTACTACTATCACCACTACCTTGACCATGAAATGTGTTACCCCAAATTTCCATAAAATCTTCTTAAATCCCTCATGCATTCAAGTCTCTCTTTGGTTGATATTGAGAAGCCATTTCATAGGTAGCTGGATGTCTCTACTTGGCATGATTGAGTTGATTGTTGCATTAAAAATGGCATATTCCTTTCACATATGCATCTTGTGTGTAAGCTATTAACCATATCATCATAGTTGAAAGGCAAAATCCTTGTCCTTTTATATTGATTGACTATCAAAATCCCACCAAGACCCTTTGAAAACTTGAACTTTTCTTATCCATTGATATGTTGAGCATGGACTCCCATGAACTATCAGTCTTTTACTAGTTGGATGCCCTTATACCACTTGTCCTTGATAGATTACCCCTTCAGATTTATTGAACATTTGACTTTAACATTCCTTAGCTTTTTTGCTTTCCTTGGCCCTTTTTTTCTATGGACTATCTTCCCTTAACAATTTCTTCAGGACTTTTCTTTGCCACTTTCCCAAAATTATTTCTTTAGACTTTTTGCCTTGGCTTGTATTTTTGAAAACATAATAAGCACTTCTAAGACCAAATTAGGGTTTTGATGTCTCATTACTTATTTCAGGTTTTTGACTACTCATAAATTATGAAGTAATTAATCAGTGCTCTTTGGAGAACCTAAAATACACTACCTAGACTAAATTAGGCTTTTCAAGCCCTACTACTTACTGACTTCAGACTTATCATTATTGATTACTCATGAAGTGAAATAAGTTGTGCTACCTAGGAAACCTAAAGTTCTCTCCTTTGGAAAAATTGAAGACTTCCCAATGAGATAACTTGAAACCTTCTGTTCAAGACCATTTCAGGTATTTAATACCTTGTTACTTACTACTTCAAAGCTTTATAACTTTGTAACTTATAAAACCATTTAAGTCATGGGCTGTCAAAAGTCAAAAGTCTTCTAAGACTTGCCATTTCCTACTTAAAAGTCTATCTTCTCACACTTAGGAAAAAATTAGTATGTGGGCCAAAAAATGACCAACATCACCATATCCAATATATTTATCATATCACTCACATCAGTTCAATCAAGTGAGTTGAGTTCATACCCAATTGAATGTTTATTATGGAAGCATACATTGAATCCATTATTGTATTTAGGAAAGTATATCACTAGTCATGATTGTATACCTTCTAAATTTTTTTTCATGATCAAACCTCTAATACACTTCTCACTAATTCAAATGGGGTGAGTAAATTATGGCATTATAAATTTTACCATCTCAACTATCACTACTTGGGGAAACTCAATCATTATGACATGGTTTTAAGGTTCTCACAAGTCAATCTTTTAATGGAGTTTACTAGGGTTACATACTTGGTAAGCATCCTAAAGAGAATTAAGACAAGGTAAAATCATGGAGAGATGAACATATATTAGAGCTTGTCCATAGTGACATTATTAGCCCATTTTCAAAAACATAATTCAACAGTACTAAATACATGTTAACTTCATCAATACATTTTTTGGGGTATACTTAGGTTTACTTTATTAAGAATAAATCTAAGTTATTTGATCATTTTTAGGACTTAAAGGATATTGTATAAAAATATTAGTTAAATCCATCAAGATTTTGCACATCTATAATGGTTGTGAGTATGTAAGTAATCATTTTGAATAACTATGCACTTCAAATGGGATTGGACTGCAATGTAAAGTTTCATATTGTCTTTAGTAGAATGGTGTTATAGAGTGAAAGAATATGTCCTTGAAGGAAATGGCCAACTATATGATACATTTCAAGTCTCTTGTACCTTAGTATTGGGTTGAGGCCATCAACTATGCTTATTATATCTAGAACTGATTTATTCATAAAGCATTAAAGGGAGTCACTACTTTTAAAGATTAAAATGATCAGAATCCTACAATAAATCACTTATAAGTGTGTGGATCTCCTAAAATGGCCCATATTATGAATAATAAACATGAACTAGTATAACCTTAGAGTCATCCTTACATCTTTGTTGGATATATTAAAGGTGTTAGGTGATACATGATTCTCCATCCCACCACTCATGAGTTATTCATTGAGAGGAGTGTTCACTTTAAAGAGGGTCCTCTAAAATTCATACATGACACTTTTACACCTTCCTTGTATGAATTGGGATTTGATGACATTTTTTATGATTTAGATATGCCTAAGTAACTTCCTAATGATCTTAATTAATCATCTAGTTTTGATAATGAGAGTAGTGATGAAGATTCACCTCCTCCTAGAATGTCTTTAGAGGATAAAAATTGCCTCTTGATTGTCTAATAAAAATTCTATTTGGGATATAAAAAAACTTCAAAGTGTTGGCCAATGGGTTAGAGATTCATTAAAAAATAAGTGAACATGGTCAAAATTCTAGACTACTAAACATGCTTTCATTGCATCTACTTCTAATCCATAGTTATTTCACAAGGCATCAAGCATTCCTAAGTGGATTAATACAATGAAAGAGGAATATAGCTATTTTTTGAGGTGGTATTTAGTCCCTCTTCCTAAGAGAAGAAAAATTTATTATGTGTAAGTGGGTATACCAAAAAAAATAGTAGATGGGTCCATAGAAAAGTTTAAAACACATTTAATAGTAAAGGGTTTTTATCAGGTACCTAGAATTGACTATACCAAGATGTTTTCCCTAGTTTCCAAAATGAACTCAATACAACTCACTCTTGATATAGTTTTAGTACATCATTTGGATGTTCATCATATGAATGTGAAGATTTTTTTCTTTATGGTAGTCCCAAAGAGTAAATATACATGGAGTAACCACAAGGATTTGTGGAAGACTTATCCTTAGTTTGAAAACTTATAAATTATATTTAGGGCCTCAAATAATCTCTTAGATCCTGGTATACTGAGATGGACATATTTATTCTTTTGGTTGGGTTCCCCAAATACCATTATGATGTGAATGTCTACATTTTTCATCAAGATGATTCACTGTTGATTCTAGTCCTCTACATGGATGACCTATTAATAATGAGTTCTTCATCCACATTGTAGTATTAACAAATCATTTCTCTGATAAATTCTCATGGACTTACTTAGGCTTGTTACATTTTGTCCTCAGGATTGTAATTTATTAGTCTATCTGTATGATCACCATTGTATAATCCAAGTATGCTCTTGATTTGATTTCAAGGTTTAACATGGATGACTATAGTATAACTCTGACTTCTTTGTTATCTAGTGTGAAGCTTGAGACTGATTTTCCATCTTCTTTGGTTAATGTTACCTTATAGTGACAACTTATTATTACTCTCACCTACCTTATGCACAATAGACATAGTATTTCATATGTAGTTGGTATTATCTCTAAATTTATTTAGGAACCAAATGAGCCATAATGGAAAGAAGTTAAGAATATTCTCCACTACATTTAGGGTACTCATAATTTCAATATTCACTATGGAGTAGATATTGATGTTGACTTAATTGGTTATACCAATTCAAATTAGGTTAGTGATATTTTGAATCTTAAGTATAATTCAGGATATATTTTCTCCCTTGGTTTAATTCCAATTAGTTGGTCAAGCAAGAATAAAAATATTATTGATTAATCATTTAAAAATTTAGAATATAAAGGAGATGTTAATGCTACCACTAAGACTATTTAGATTTATGAGATTCTCAATGAGTTTGGCATCCAGTTTCAATGATCAACAAACAATAATCAAAACACAATCTAGATCTATAAGAATACGATCCTCCATTAATAAAATAATCATATTTATTTTCACATGCATTTTTTTATGAGATCATCCATGAGTAATTCATTGATTTCCACTACATCTAGATAATGGAAAAAATTTGCTAATATATTCACCAAACCCTTCATTGAGATAAAGTATATTCATTTGAGGGCTCTTCATGAGCTTAAGGCATCACTGGCATAAAATTTTTGAATATAAATGAGATGTTAATGATACCACTAAGACTACTTATATTTAGGATATTCTCATTGAGTTTGGCATCCAATTTCAATGATCAACAACCAATAATCAAAACATGATCTAGATCTATAAGAATACGATCCTCCATCAATAGACTAAGCATATTGAGATTCACATGAATTTGTTTTAGGATATCATCCATGAATAATTAATTTATTTCCACTACATCTAGACAATGTAAAAAAATTTTAATATATTCACCAAACCCTTCACTGAGAGAAAGTATATTCATTTGAGGGCTCTTCATGAGCTTAAGGCATCACTGGCATCCTATTCAAAGGGAAATTTATATATACGTGGGTACCTCATCATACCTTTGTGTAGGGACCCAATTATACTACCCACATAAACTACTTAAGGGGAGGTGTTACTGTAGGTTTTATTCCATTTAATGATATTTCACTACATATGTTTAGTTAGCTTGCTTAGGTGTCACATAGATGTTTAATAAAGGTGATTATTAAAGATACTCCCATATTCATGAGGATATGAAGAATTTTTTATCTTTCACCTATATAATGTACTTTCCTAAAGCTTTTAAGGATAATGAGTAAATGGTGATAATATAATTTATTTATTGTGAAGACTAGCTTCATCCCTTTTAGTTATTTTTTAGATTTCACTACTCCATATAGTTTTTTTTATGCATTCAATCCTATCTAGACCGATCATAAATTTTGAACTTTGATAGTTATTTCCTTTAGATTATTACTTGAATATTTTCAAAAAAAATGTATAATTTAAGGAAAATAGAGTTATGTATGAAGTACTATAAAGAGTATTTTTACAAGTTGACTATTAAATCTACTCATGTTGAAGAATATCAATAAAAAGTGTAATGATATGTAAATGTATTTTATAATTATATTCAATATGAGATTGGAAATTTTAAGTTTAATTTGGTTTAGTAAGATTATTTGTGTGCTTTTAAAGTAGAGGAAAACTTGTCTAGAAGACATCAAATTAATTATAAAGGTAAAGTAAGATTATCAATAGGAAGAGGGAAACAAATTGTGGAAGAGTAAAATATAGTCATGAAGGTAAAGTGAGTACTCCAAAAAATCATAATCAAGCATCAATAGTAAGAGAGGTAAAGGTTAATTAAAAAGAGGAATAAGTATATTTTAATTTGGAAGTAGAATATGATTCATGGGTAAGCTATTTAAATGTGGATATGTTATCATAGTTCATTTGAATGCCACAAAACATTTCATAATAATAGAAAGATGAAAGAACCAAGAAATTATATTAATCATATAGATAAGTGTTGGATTCCTAACACATATGGAATAAATAAATCATGATGAAACTTTTATGATTAATATATTATTGTTTAAACCATTCAATGAAGAATATGAACTAGTGAAAATAAATAATATATTTCACACATTTTTTAAAAATTGGGAGCTATGTGTTGTAAAGTCATTATTTACAGTTTTAGCTAGAAAAGGTGTGTTGGAAAAAGTCACATAATGATTAATGTATTAGATAAATATTGTTTAATTCTATAGAATTCTCTATATACATTTCTCTCTTTAAAAATCAATACCTTTTTGTAATAATCATCAAAATAGTTTGGTTTTATTGACAAAATTAAATAATAAAACATATAATAGCTAGGAATTTTCTTTCTAATATTATTATATGTTTAATACCTTCAGGAAAAGGAACATGGAAAATATTTTTTACTTTGTAAGGATAAAATTAGATACCTCTCTAAGAAACAATAAATTCTAATCACTCTACCATGGTAACATCAAAGATACATTTCCTAGGATTTAACATCACATAGTATTTTTGTAATTTATCAAATAATTTTTTCCTCAAACCTATTGTATTATCTTAATTATCCTTCTATTTTCTCAATATATAATAAATATACTATTATAAAATATCATGCATTTATTCATGGAACACGTGTCACAAAACTTTTATTGTAGGAACTAGCATTTTGTAGAGAGAAAGAAATGAAAAGATATAACAAATGTACACCAAAGGATTTCTAAATGAGGTTTTATGTTAATTACTAGAATTAAATTTTATTTTATTTAATAAAAATTGTAAAGGAAATTATATCATACTTAAGTGTATAATACAAAAATAATATTGATATTAAGTTTCTAAATTCCTTGAAAAAATTAATGCCCCCATTTGGTTTAAAAACTTGAACAATAATAGAAATACAATTTAAATAATAAGTATGACATATGAAATAAGAATCTAAAAGAAAATGTATTTAATTTTTAATCAATAAATCAAATTTAGGATACATCTTTCTACTCTTTTCTTAACTAGTTTAGCATTAATATGGAAAATCAAATTATGAACCATGATTGATGGATTTATACTAGTAAAATATGCATAAGACAAAGTGGATATATTTGGAAAATAATTGAATAATTCCATATGTTTTTGGTTTTATTTATGATTCATCAATGCAATAAAAAACATAATCTTAGGGTCTTCTTTTGTATAATAAATAAATAATTTTGTCTCTTCATTTAACAATGTAAATTAATCCTGAACATATCAAGCAATTGGTAAATAATCAAGATCATATATTCAATATTTTTTTATGTATAATGGAGGGCTCACACTCACAAAAATATACATAATTTAATAAATTAATATGAAAACTATTATTATTATTTTAATAAATTAAATCCATATTCAAACCCAAATATTATTTAACAAATTCATCATTAGATAAAAAGTTGATAGGCATAATGTCAGGTGAAGTCACCTCATCAATCAATTAAAGATGTACAATACATAAGGTTGTGATAATATTTACCTATTTCCTATGATTTGTGTTAGATTTGAATAATTGGTTTTGCAAAAAATAAAATAAAAAATATAGGATCATTCTTTTTCTCTTCAAAAGATATTTTATTTAATCTAGAATCTTCATTGAATTTGATGCTTTATTTTGTTTAATTAATGGTTGGCATGATAAATTCAATTATATATTTCTCATTTTTACCTAAAAAATCACAATTATATCCCTTTAGTATCTAAATTCAATACAAAACCATATATTTCTTAAAAAATTTGAACTAGGCCATGATATGTTTTGGCTCATTAATAGTGAAACACGTATCCACCATAGGTCATTTACCTTTATCATTATAAGATGGTGTATCACTATCCACATATGATTGAGGAGGTCTAACATATTATTGTGAGGTAATATAGAGTTAACCATTATTGAATGTATGCATATCATATATTTATTCCCAAATAATTATTAGATTAAATTTATGTTTGGAAAAATGTTCATCTATATTATCAGTTTAAAGGCCATATCTTCATGGGTTTTACTACCTTCACCCTATTCATATGTAGTTAATTTTTTTAATTGAATGACTTATTTATATTCCATAATAGATATTTTACATGTATAGAGATGTGAAATCATTATCTTTATGGGTTAAACCATTTTGAAAAACTCAAAATAAACATCATGTGTTTGAAAATTATTAATGAATACCACATGAATAAAATCTAAACATATATATAACATGGTTGGGATGATGCAAGAGCATGTAGTTAAAATACAATCTTGAATAATCCAAAAACATTATTTTGTGTTATTTTTCACATTTGAACCTTTTTTTGCGTCATGTGAGTTTTTTTCCTTTCAAAAAAATTTCTACATGTGGATGAAAAAAAAGTCAAGCCAAAGAATGTCATCTAGATTCTTAAAATCCAAGGCAGTGTAGAAAGTATTATTTTAGTCATGTTTCATTCGTTATTGGGCCCTTAATTTTTGAATCAATTTTGGCAAGTAATTTTTGGAGACAAGCATCATGGAAGGAAGCTTAGGTATGAGAGAGAGATAATGGAAAAGACCATGGCACAAAAGAAGCATGAAACATGGATAACCTAAGAACGTAGGTCTTATATACTAGTGAAATACTTGGGAAATGCATAAAAAGATGAGATGGTTAGGGAATAGTTTCCATGAATTTCATATAAGAATAGTCAAGTGAAAATTTTATACAAATCCATAGGAAAATAGGAATATGATGATGAGAATATAACATAGAGAGAGCATATAGGATAAGTTAGGCTTGAGTCTTTAGGAATTCATTGTAAATGGCTTTCCATGACTCATTATTGTGAATGATCATTGGTGAGACATCTTTTTGTAATTAATTCTATAACTGAATGGTCAAGGTAAACCATGTATAAATACCCCATTATTTTACTTAGTGTTGTTGTCAATTATTATAAACATAGAGTTGTTTTAATAGTTTATATGATATATGAATGTAATGAAAGGAAGATTATGTGTTGATGAAATACTTGTGTAATACGTTTAAGAATTTATGGAGTTATTCCTATTTTATTATTAGTTTGCACCTAGTTTCCTTTTCTTTGGTTAAGTAATGATTGAATAGTTAAGAGTTAGACATGGAACTAAGTATGAGATTAGCACTAAGTGATTATTCAAGTGACCTATCTTAGAAAATTAAATGAATAAACCTTCATACAAAAAAACAAATGGGAATCAATCTTAAATTACATGTTTCAAGTGTGTGCGTGAGAACTTTTACTTTCATGATATGGAGGCATGATAGATCATTGGACATATTGTTATATTAGGCACATAACTAGGTAAAATTAATGACATACTAAAGGAAAATATCCCAACACTTTGGTTTTATTTCATGATAGCAAAGGCTAGTGACTACCTCTAAACTCTTCCACTATATAAAATATTGGGTATTTAATAAGCTTATAGTTGACTCATGACTTGAAGAATTCCACATGGATAGATAAATTATCTATAACATGAGTAGCACAATTAATAAAGAAATGAATGGGCACACTTTGATATAAGATTACTAGGTCAACATGGTAGCTAGTCAATAAGAGTTGCGTAAGTGAAATTATGATGAGGCCAAGTGAAGGGATATGATTAGAAGTGATCTAGGGAGGGTTCAAGATGACTCTTAAAGTTGTATAAGGATCAATATGGAGGTAAAAAGGTAAAATGAGGACTCCTTAACCACAAGACTACACCCAATGTTAGCATAAGTACATGTAAGAGAAACAAATCAATCTTTGGTGACTATAGAACCTAATCTAGATAGGCCCAATTCCCCACCCATAGTACATGCTCATACCTTAGAGTTAGATGATGTTCTTATAATAAATTGGGTAATAAATAGTGTAAATTCTAAGTTTGAACTTGTTAAAGAAATATTTATATTACATGATCAAGATAGTAGTTTTTTATTAATATATTTTGCATTATAATTCAACCTTATGGCTTAATTTGGAATACTTGGTAGACCAAGTGTAGCTAGTGGGTAGAGTAATGAACATTCTATTATTAATCAAACTACTTCTACACCCAATGTATTAGGTGCTTCTATTTCTATAAGAGGCACAAGAGATGATATTGGAGGTGGTGTAGGAGGCATTAATGGACATCTCCCACAAGATCCATAAGGTACTAGAAATGCATCACAATAAGTTCCTTTACCAAACCCCAGCCTACCCACCATTTAATATGAGATGATGTTCCACCTACTTGCATATCACAATGTGTAAAATTTAGTGGAACATGTTCATAAGTGTGAACTTATTTGAGAGGTGTAAGGCATTAATTCTAATGAAAGGAAGGCAACTTAGTTTGTCACTACCCTTTTAGATCATATGCCAAGATTAATTTTAGTGGGCCATATAAAAAATTTGTGGAGGTTCCAAGGTGAATCAGATTTTAAATGGTGGAAAATTAGTTTAGAAGGCATATCATTTTATAGGTAGATCACGCAATGTTATGTAGTGAATTTCACAAGGCCTACCAGGTTTCTCTAACCCTTATAGATAAACAATGGCATGGTATAGGTGAACATTGACATATCATAGGAAAATTTGAACATCGACATGATATAGATGAATGATGGTGGCATGTAGGCAAATGTCTTTATGATTTGGGTGAGTGGTGGTAGAGGGAAGATGAACATTAGCATGATGTGGGTAGATACTGGTAATATATAGATGAATGTCAACAATATGTTGATGGATATTCAATGCCACATAATGGTGTTGGAACTCATCCACTTCATGCATTGACATTCATCCATACCATGCATTGGAATATGTCTACATGGTGCTATTGCTCACCTAAATCATGTTGATGAATACCAGTATGGTATAGGCAATTACCATCACTATACAATAAAATTCTAGTGCTATGTGCTTACCACTTGGCTCCATAAATATTAAAGGTTAAGTTAAGAGTATTTATATTATCTCTCGCTAATGATAAGGTGCCTAGGCATGCATGTGGGATTATTATTTACCATATTTATGTGTGGGAGTCTACATTTCCCAATTAAAAGCAAAATAAAAGCCAATATTTACCCATTAAATGTAGGCATCTACTTGTAGACTATAGGCATCCACCTATAGACTACTAGCATTTACCTATAGACTATGAGTAGATGTCGATAGGTTGCCTATGAGTATACATTGCTAGATTATCTACAGGAGGATACTCAGAGACCACTAGTGTCTACCTACAAATAATTTGTTAATGTCCACTCATAAATTGTTAGCATCTACTTGTAAGCAACCTACCAACATCCACTCATAGACTATCGATTTCCATCCATAGGTAGCCTATTGGAATTTACCTATAGCCTAATAGAAAATATAAAAAATATTAATAAATTATATTTTTTAAAAATCATTACATACCTTGCTATAAAATATTAATTCTTGAAGCCCTGTTAGGACCTATAATACAAACCACCACAAAATTTCCTAAAGTCACCCAATAGTATATGGAAAATTCTTTAGGATTGGATTTGATGTACCAGTGAATTACATTTATATGAATAGATTTATATTCAAATGTAGGCAACCTCTCCTCAAATTTAAATTTGACCCCAAAAATTTAGGCAATCCTACCTTGTCAGCCACTCCACAAAAATCACCAAATGTTGACTTTGAAAAATCGAACATTTGTAGATTAACAAAGAGTCACCAATAAAAAAAACCTATCATATACATAAGTGGTATCAAAAGTTTAATCTGTATCAAGCTATGGTAAACTACGAGTAGTTTAAGGTGACTTTTCTCTATGAATTTGACATCCTAGATTTTTAATAATAGAGTATTGATGCCTTAAAGGATATTAAATAAGAACTAATTGAGATTGTAAGAAAGTATGATACACATTTTAAAATCCTTCTTTTTAAGTTATCATTTGATATAAACACAACTCAGCATGCCCAGTGGTTTTTACGAGGCTTGTTACTTCCCTTCTAACACACATTATCCCATGAGACATTCACTAACCCATGCAAGGCCTTATAATATTCCCTTCATGCCAAATCTATTAGAAGTATAGATATATGGATTAATCCCTTTATGGAATCCTATATTGATGCTATGGCATTTCAGTTGGAGAAGCTCACTATAAATAATACTCATGATACTTATAGTGTTTTATGGTGTGTTGAACATGAAATTTAAGGTCATAATAGGAATAATTATCATAGAAAGAAGTATTACATAACGTAAAGAATTTAGTGTAGGAGATGAAAGGTAAAATTTAGTTCTTTAAGGATAGAGATGCAAATGTGTGTGATGAAATGCATAAAGATTTAGATCTTGAAGACTTGGCATGTGATGAGTTTCATGAGTTGTGAAAATGACTTCTAGAGGAAGACATCATTCCCCTTTTGAGGATAATCGATTGAACCATGAAAGATGACAAGAGGCTCATATCCAACCCAATATAGAGTGTGAAAAATAAAACTTAGTGAACACACTTATTAATGGTTGGATCATTTAGGATATTTAGTTTACACTAGCACATAGGTGAATGTACTCACCAAGGATGCTTGGAGAGAGATGGAGATCCCTCATTTTCATCCCTCTCCACATATATTATTCATGGCTAATAAGACTTATGAACTACACATAATATTTATTAAGGATGCCACCATTGACATTTTAGGTGTCACTTTTAGGTCTAAGTTTGAAGTAATTGAGTTGGCTAAAGTTGATAATTGTTTGGCTCTTTTGGGTCATCCATGGTGTTATACAAACAATGTTGACTTGATCTTAAAAACATATTACATCAGTTTTGCAAATGATAATCAATGCATTGTAATTCCCTTAGACCATAATCAAGGACCTCTTTTTATTGAGCTAGTTAATGTTGATAAGGACATCAATCATATTTATAATGTCATAACTTAGGTAACTAAGAATATTGATCCTATCCTAGATGGTATATTGCATTGGGAGGACACACGGTCTATTTATGATACTAACAATAATGTTTGAAACCATTGGGATCATGGAGAATATGATCTTATTGGATGAATTTTTGGCACCATTGGTAGTTGAGAGGATGATCTGTGCAAGTTACTTAAGAACCATAAGTTTCTCTACATTTTTCATGGACAAATGATTGATGGACCACCCCTATAGTTAGATCAATAACCTAAGATTTATGGTCAATTGGAAGCATTCTATGTGTTTTAATATGAATGAATGCAGTCACATAGATATGTTTTTCAAGGGACAACTGCTTGATGGTGGGTAACCCACCATCATAATTTGATCATTTGGGATCATTTGCACACTAATATGTAATATCATTTTCATCATGACAATTATGTCCCCACCACTCTAGGTTATTATGGTATTGGTGCTCCAGAAGCTCATCTTCAAGCATGTGAAAACCTTTGGAATGTAGATGAGTCATATTTGCATGGCTATTTTTGGGTTTATGCATTCTATGGTACTCTACACACCTGGGCTAGAGCATGGTATATACATTAAGAATAAATATTGGACACATATTCTTGGATTACCACTATAATTAATATTATTTTAGTACTATATTACTCATCTCATCATATGGATTTATTTTTTTCCCTACAAGCCATGCATTAAGATATTACAGGCAATCTAGTGCTAGTTGAAGAATGCATACAACATATACATGGCATGCATATGGATATCTTGTTCATTTTCCAATAATATGATATTCTTGATTCATATTCTTCAATAATTAAATCTCAACTAGAACATTCATTAAGGGAAAAAATATAAAAAATAAAAATAGAAGGTTGTGTACCATGTTGATGAGTGTACCAATTCTGACCCATCAGATTCATCCATTGATCACTTGGTTTTACATACTAAGTATGGAGTGTGAAATGCATAAGAAACCACAAAAAATAACCAACAATTTTATTTAGATCCACTATAAATAGTTTAGTGTAATATTGGTATAGACGACACACCCAAGATGACCATTGTGGGTAACTATTGGTCTGAGACTGGGATCACCAAGGTTTTTACACTCTTACAATAATATCAAGATGTTTTACCATGCAATTATATAGATAGGAAAGGATTGAATCCTTTATTAGGTAATATGCACAACAAGCTAGTTGAGGGTGCTTGACTAGCCAAAAGGAGACCTTATTAAATGAATCATAATCTACATGCTCAGGTTAATGAGGATATTGATAGTATGTTACACATTAGATTTATCACTCTTATTGATGAATTTGAAAGGGTGATCCCCATGGTGATTAGTATCAATAAAGATAGTTGTATTAATGTTTACATAGAGTATTGAGTATTTAATTTTACTTGTGTAATTGACCCTTTTCTAACACCTTTCATTGAGGAAGTTATATATAGAGTTGTTGGGTTTTTCTAAATATTATCAGGTCCACATTACAAAGGAAGATAAAATAAATACCGCCTTTACAACTATATGGGGTTTTTTCACTTATAATGTGATGCCCTTTGGTTTGAATAATGTTTCGATCATGTTCTCATGGATTATGGTAGATAATTTTAGAGGATTTTCTTCATAAGTTCTTACAAGTATATATGGATGATTGGACCATCTATGGTTTAGTGTGTGATCATTTTACTAATATTCACCTCATGCTTAAGTGTTGGTGACCATTTAAAATTTATTTTAATCTAAAGAAGTCTATTTTTACTACTCTATTTGTATTTTTTTTGGTTTACATATGTTATCATGATGGAATCCTAGTGGATTCAGCTAAGATTACAATCATTTTTTAGCTTCCAACACTGACCACCTAATATGAGGTTTGCACCTTCCTAGGACACGTGGGGTACTATTGGAAATTCATTTAGTGATATGCTAAGGTCATAGTTCTATTATAGGAATTCCTTAAATAGAATGGTCATTTTTATGCACATATACTCACTACAAGGCATTCATATCACTCGAGCACAAGCTAATTACTTCCCCCATTATCTAGTTTATGGATTGTATGAAGATATTTCATATACATGTTGATGCTTTAGGAATGGAATTGGGTGTTATTCTTGATAAACATAGTGAGGGAAATATTGATCATCTCATATAATTTATTAGTCAAAATATGACTTTAATTGAATGAAATTACTCAATTACAGAACACAAATCCTTGTTCATGGTATCCACACATCAAAAAAATTATTAGTATTTATTAGCCACCCTAATCACTTTATTTATATATCATGAAACACTTAAATACCTAATTAATAAATTGGTCTTCCATGGATGCATTTCTTTATAGATTGTGCTCTTTTAAGAGTTTCAATTTTGTGTGATGGTGAAACTAGGTAAGGTTAATTTTGGGCTTGATAACTTATCTCATGTTTAATTTGGTGAACCAACACATGCCATTGAGGATGACTTATTAGATGTATCACTTTTTCAATTCATGTGTTTGCCTAAGGAATTGGAGGATATCATAGATTTTCTTAATATAGGTTTTGAACCATCTCACCTCATCACTCAAGATAAAAATTAGTTGGTTGTTCATGTTTCTCCTTTCCATCTCATTAGAGGTGACCTTTATAAGATTAGAAAAGATGAATAATTATGCCACTACATGATGCAACATGGGCAGGGTAAATTTATTTAGGAGGTTAATGAAGGTGTCACTATAGGACATTATGTCAGTGATTCTACAACATGAAAGGTTCTATTATCTAGTTTGTGGTAGTCCACTCTATTTAAGGATGCCAAAGCTTATAAACACCAATGTGATATGTATTAGTATGTGGATAAAATAAATTGAAGGGATGTTTTGCTCTTTCATCCACTACTTACTCATGAACCCTTTGAGAAATGGTTTATTGATTTTGTTAGTCCCATTAATCTAGAAGGGAATCATATTTAAGAGTGTTATATCATTACCGACACTAATTACCTCACCCATTAGGTTGAAGTAGTGTCAACCCAGGATTGCACTACGACCACTGCTACTAGTATTATATGGGATGATATTATTATAAGGTATGGATGTATATTAAGTTTGAATAGTGATCATGGAATTCATTTCCTTAATGAGACAATATACATCTTTTTCATTGATTTCATGATTGTGCACCACAAGACTACACCATATCACCCTCAGGCCAATCTTATAGAGAAAGCATTCAATAAAATATTAGGTCATACATTGACAAAGATTTAAAATATTGGTCACACTAACTGGGATGATGATATTTATATAATATTATGGGCATATCAGACCATGTATAAATTATTGAACAAAGTATTCCTATTAATCTTGTTTTTAGTGGAAAACCATTATCCTAGTTAATTTCTTTGTACCTTCTTTACATAGTGCATGTGTTGGTTGTTTGGATGATGAGGAGTATTTAATATCACACATATGCTTTACTATAGTTGGATGAAACATATTTTCTATCACATTAGAGTCAAGGAGTGGAGAAAAAGAAACAAAAGGCCTAGAAAGATAGACATCTTAAGAATTAGATTTTTTCTCTATGTATGCATGTGTTAGTTTATGAGTCCAAGTTTGTGCACCATTCAGGAAAAAATTTCATATATTGGGATGGTCCATTTATAATTAATAGAAATCATCCCATAAGCAAAGATAAGTTGAAGAATTTAGATGGCCAGTTTATTCAAAACCATTTCAATTATAGTCTAATTAACCCCTACTATTTAGAATTATGATTATCTTTTGTTAATAAGGAATATGACACTAGATGAGTTTAGGATTTTGGTTTATTTTTTAAAAATACGTGGCATTGGTTTCACAACCTTGATTAGGTAGTAGATCAACACTTGGTTCTAATTGAAATCAAAATTACTGATAGGGGGAGTGAATCAGTCTTCAAAAAAATTCTTATACAATCTTACTTAATCAATCATAGATCATTTAGATAAACATGTATATATTTAGCAAGCATAAACACCAATCCTCAAGAGCATGAAACACATGAACATAAAATATATGTGGGAAACCCTCAAGGGAAATAAAAATCACTAATGATGCAAATGAAATACATTCATATAAGATAAAAACCAAATTTAGTGAGGCACCAAATTCATATGAAGCACCAAATTCATATGAAGCACCAAATTCATATGGAGCACCAACTTCATATGGAGCACCAACTTCATATGGAGCACCAATCTCAACTAACTAAGCACCAACTTAGCTAGGATTTAGCAAACACCCACTTGAAAGGAAGAACCAATCCCCTAGATGACTCAGCACCAAATTATCCACATAAAACACTTTATCACCTTCATAAAAATATTTTAATAATAAAATATATGATTATATCCTTATTCATCTCTTCACACACTTCTATCCCTCTCAAACTAGCCTCTATCCTTTTTTGCTCAACTGGCCCTCTTATTGACTTGATTAGGTCATATGAACTTGATATTCACACATAGAACCTATATAAAATGTTCATAAATGATCATATATCCTATTATGGTGGTATAAAATACCTCCTATCACTCTTCAATATACATTCTTGTTTTCTTACCTTACACTCCCTAATAGGCCTAAAAATGCCTAGTATTTATACAAGACTTTCTTTTTCATATCTTTATTGGTCAGCCAAATATCCTTAAACTCTTAGTTCATCCATTAAATTAATCTTATAACATATCATAGACATGGATAAAATTTTATTTTATTCCCTTTATATCTAATCTTTCTCAAATAGGCCTTATCTCTCCTTTAGGTCTCATGGAGACCTAATCCTATTAGGCCTACTTTGCACATGTTACCCTTTGATCTTCATGGAGAAAATTAAAGCACTTTAAATATAATAAAAAATAATATGAAATTAAAATATACCCATAAAAATATCATTTGGGCTCCATAACATTTTTTATCTCAAACTACTACTTGGAGCAATACATTAGTACTATTCATATTAGGCTTGTGCATACCCAGAAAGTCTGTCTTGAATAATTGAAGCACAAACACAGATTTTAAAAAAAAACCATAGAAAAAAATAAATATACATAATATATATGTCCTTTTTGTCATCACCTGTGCATTAGACTTTATAGCTTAGAGTAAAAAGACTCAAACCCTTTTTTGCAAGTAGCCCACTCATAACTACCAATTGGTCTCAAAACACAGTCATGAAGACTTGAAATTTTATCCTTGAAATAATATTTACTATGACCTATATCACCTTAAATATATTATTTTACATCTTTATATCACTCTCAAGTAAAAATATTTAAAGGTATAATGCCAAATATTGGTCTTGCAAATCAATCTTTTGTCTTCAGTATACATAGTCAAACGTGAATGAGTAAACCTATTTTGGCTTTACCATTTAAATAAATATTACTGATTTTAAAGCTTATAAAAATAATTTATAGTAAATTCATGGACTATATAATAATATCATATGCATTGGATGCTTCAAATGAGGGTAGAGAGCCTCTAACTCATCACTGCAACTTGCATACCTAGATCTGTGAATTTACCTTCAGACACAGTCATGGTTATAATGACCTTAAAAAATTGTGTAGACACTTTTATATACTATTGATGCATTTTTATTATATTATTATATCATTATATAACTATAAGATACAAATATTCCATGGTCAAATTATAGTATTGGTTTTGCAGACCAATTTTACAACCTTACATCTTCACTATCTCATATGTACCAGACAGGTCAACTTATTTGAAACAATTTGATCATATCCACTAACATAAATAATATATATCCAACATGAAAATGTATTATATTTATTGAAAAAATTCTTTGTGTAATTGGATTCATCCCTAGTCCATGATAACACTTCCTTTAAAAACTTCTCACTCATGCCTGGTTTTCTCACTATTTACACCATTAGGCCTTTTAGAAATAGGTCAAATTATATGATTGGTTTAGAAAAAATAAGGGATATAAAATATAAAATAACCATCATGAACATAAGATACAAGTCTGAAGCTTCAACCTTAATCTAATTATCAACTTTAACTTGGTCAACTCTACCTACTACAATAAATTTCTAAGAAACAAGGCATTTCCTAAGGGTCCACTCACTTTCTTAACAAAAAAATCACACATGGAGATGATTGAGTGAGTTTAATACAAACTTAAATCATTTACATATACATTCCAAACCATTCTAGGCTATTTTGATCAATATCTTTCTCATCAGGTCAAAGTTAGGGTTTTGGAGAGGTTTAAACCACTTTACAATCTTAATGATCATTCATAAATCTTAGCCCCTTATTCCAAAAACCAACGCTTGAAAATTTGATCTAGTACCACTTAACATCTACCATTAATGACTTAGGTTCTCATTTAGAGGTTACACATGCCAATAAACACATGAAAGTCCTTCTCGAGTTGAGAGCCCTTCATTATGTGCACTCGAGAGACCTTAAAACACTTTTTATTGACATTTATTGAAAAAATTGACCTAAAAATTAGTCAACATACCTAGGAAAACCTATCAAATCATTGGCAATTCTCATATGTTCATTCTTACCTTGTATTTTATCTTAATAGCCCATGAGGCTACCATCTCTCTTTACTCTCTAAGAGTTTCACCTACAAGTCACATTAGTCCTTGAAACTAACCTTCTAGCCATTATCCATATGATATCCACCTCATTACATGCTCAATAAACCACTCAAATCCTCAAAAAATACTTTTCATCCTTCATAGGCCTTGACAACACTTCATGGTACCTCACTAGGTCAGGCGAGGTCTACAACTAGTGTAGTTGCATTCTAGGTTTTTAGGTCTTACCTATGTAGCCTCACTTTAAAACACACCTGAGTGATCCAATGTCTCATATGCATACTCAAAAAACCTTATACTACCTATTATTCCTCTGTGCATCCATCTCACTAGGACACCATGCTCATACCTTCTCACTATTGAGGTTTGGTGTTCATATTATTTATGTATAATGTTATTATTGTTAGTTACAATAATATGTTCATAGATTTGTTAATAGGTTTTTATTATGGGTTAGTTTGTTACATAGATATATTATTAATAGTTAAAAAATATATTGTATTAATATAGGTTAGATAAGTGAGATTTTATAGGGATTTTAGTATCCATATTTAAAGGCTAATGTTTGCCTATATATTAGTCTCTACCTACAGGTTAATGTAAGAGACTAATAGAAGAAATTCATAGTGTGAAATATAATATATAAATTATATTATAATTCTATGTGTAATATTTGTTCATCTCTTTTTTAGACTCTGGTTTATACCATTATTTAGTATCAGATCAGGGAGGAGGATTTTTGTGTAGTATGGTATGTTAATCTATGAAGGGGAAATTCTACAAATCTTTGCTTGCCCTGAGCTATGTGATATTCTAATATCCATTATTATTATTATTATTATTATTATTATTATTATTATTATTATTATTATTATTATTATTATTATTATTATTATTATTATTATTTTATGAGTTTATGTTTGTGTATATTTAGATATTTTAGGAAATTCTTCATCAAACCATGTAAAGACTATGGGATCCATGCAAGATAAGGTAATAACAAAAACACTACTATTATCTATTCAAAGAATAGAGAAAATTATCTCTTCCTCACCATAGAAATAAATAACCTTAATCACATGGATTACAATTAGTGCATGTTAAATCTTCATCATGCCTTATAGATCTATGTGTGAAATTCATCTTTGGGAGTCATTTTATGGTCTGCACAAGTTAAAGAGATGTTAGACTCTTTTGTAGCCTTTACCATATAGTCGATTCCATCTATTTGTTAGATATTGGTGAACTAAGATGAGATAAATATTTTGAGGCATAATTGGTAGTTATTAAACTCTCATCTACATCCTCCATGGATCAACCATCCTTCTATGGCATGCCTTTTCATGTCTTCTAACATATGTAATTATAGATCCATTACCTTCATGCTATATAATCATCTAGAGGTATCTATTTCACATCAGTACTATTGACCATAAGTCAGGAATGGGTCAACCCCTATAGTCAAAAACATATAGAGGGATATATTATAATATCATATGGTGTTGCATAGTATATTTGATGTCATTTCATATGTTGTATCCTTGGTCATGGTCTATTTAAGTTCTTATGTCATTTTGAGTCATTTAGGGGTCATTTTAGAGTCATTTATTAAAGTGATAGGTTTCCATGGTGTTTGAGCATTCAGATACATGAAGGAGGTTTACACAAATTCCCATTGTTTCATCAAAGACTTGGTAGGCCAAACAATGATTTTCTACATTTCCATGCATAGTCAACTAAGTGATCAAGATCCCTTCAAATGACAAGGATGGACTATAATAGCCTATTTCCCATGTATGCACAGTCATTCACCATGAATGGGCACCTATAGGTGTTATGGAGAAGGTCATCATGTTGAAAGAGAGTAATTTCCTAGCTTCAATCACTTCATGGTTGAAAGATATTATTTAAAGAAGATGAGGTCGTTTAAGATGAATCATAAGGCTAGGTCAATGAACATCAAATTTAAGTCATAATAAATAACCATTTATACTCAAATAAATATAACTGTGGAGCTCATAAGCCTTCCATTTACCAAGTGTCAAAGCCTCACTCAATAAAGATCAAATATTTATGGCACATGAGTGATAGTGAATTCAATAAGTCAAAGACCTCAGATTAAGATCGACAATGCATATTTTTATGTAAAAAATATGATCAATGATCCATGTTGAATATTAGGGCCAATGATTCAAGATAAAGTATCGACAATGTGCATTTAATTATGTAATCAAAGATCAACAACAAACATGAAGTACATAAGTCAGATGATCTTGAGAATGAACATGATGGTGCCAAGTGTCATATTCATGATGAATTGATAGTAGATCAATGGCCTACATTTGATCACATAAATCAAAGATCAATGATATATGTTTGATCACATAGATCAATGATTAATGGTATGCATTTGATCACACAGATCAAAGATCAATGGTGTTCATTCAATCACATAGATGGTGATCAATAGTGTGTATGAGGTCAATAAGTCAATGAGCCCAGATTACATGCAAGGCTACCATGTGGCATAAGCATATTTTATCATATGGAGGCTAGTAATAGGGTCCATGAAAGGTATGTGAGGCTACCAAGTTTCATAATCTATAATGTAGATCAAAGATCAATGGATGATGTTGAAAGTCAAGGCTAAGAGACTCTTGAGGAGATCAATAGAGTAAATTTGATCAGGTTTTAGGGGGAATGATATGAATTCACATGTTTGGAGAAAAACAAGCATATTTTAAAATGAAATGAGTAATGTGGTAAGGAAATGAAACATAGGTAGACATGTAGGATCAAAAGGTTTTGTAGTAAAGCAAATACATTAGACTCATATGTCACCATTAAAGCCCAGTCAAGATAATCTCGTAAACCTTGTAGTCTTAATAAGGCACATACAATATATGGGTATGGAAATGCCCATATTACACCATATATCATAGGCAGTCTTGGATAGAGATCAAAGATAAATATTAACTACTAGGGATTATTAGATGATAAATGTGAAGAATGAGGTCCAAGAGACCAATGAATGACTACATATGGTGAATACAAGTGTCTAGAAGATAGCTAGTAGTTAGTAGAAAATCTTATGATTTTCATACCATTTTTTCAACCTCCCTAAGATAGCACATATGTGTTAACTCTCCCTAGTCTAGTGTCAAAAGCTCAAGATATGATCTATGATGAAGGTAGTTTAACAAAGTCTAGCCGAAGAATCTCTATGCCATTTTGGAGAGTTTGTCATAGTTTATATGGAAACTTGTCTAAGGAGACATTCATGGTATATTTCACACTCCATTATACTATTATGTAACTTTTTTTCATGCATTTATATGTGGTATTTTGACCCTTAAACTTCTTTACTTCATACTCTTATCCTCTTTCTCCAATTCTATAAGTAGCAGCCATTTTGGCTCTTGTAAGCTAATACCACACCATGTATGGTGAAGCCTTGCTAGAATGACATTGTATTTTGCATTTTAAAAATCAATATAAGTTTGGTTTTGAGCTCATGAATAATTTTTGAAGTGTGTAAAGTGATGTATGGTGGAGTTAGTGATGATTCTCTACCCTTTCTTCCCTTATCTTCTCATGTTTATGCAAGAGTTCCTATTCTAACAAGTCCTATAGAATGTATTCAAGTGTGTTAGACTCATTTCAAGTGTAATATTGTTCTTAGAGTGTGAATTATTCACTCTGGTTCATTTAAATTATGTTTCTCTCATACACATCACCTCTATATTGAAACACTCTTGTTAAAATCCTTTAAGACTCTGATGCTAGTTTGTATGATGCTAGTTTGTATGCCTTATTTTATTGTGATAGAAGTATGATGGTCATGTGGAAATCATCTTGATGCATCACCAATTTAGATTAGTTTCATTTCATGTAGCTTCTAACTCTTTTCCTCATGATCAAACATTAGTTAGGTGATAAGCATTTCAAGATACATTTAGGGAGTTGGCCCTTAAATTTAGAGGCTCACTTCCACTATAGGTACACCCACATCCCTGGAAGTGTGCCCATGTTTCCCAAATCTATAAGAGGCTTCAAAAACATATTTTAGGGTGAAATATATGGTGACAACAATTTTGGCATGCCTGGTGGGACCCATTGTCTTCAAGACAACTTGTCAAGGTAAATGTTGGTCATAACAACTCAGCTATAAAATTGGTGTGCTAATCAACATTTGGTGACTCCTTCAAGGTAAAATCTAGTTTAAGACCATTTTTTTTCATATACTTGATCTCATGATTTGTGGTTCTTACTAGGTCATAATATAGTAGAGTGTTTAATCCCATTGATCCACTTATGCAGCTTGAACTTCATCTTGAAGTTCAATACCCTCATTCTAACCAACCCTTTGAAGAGAAAGAAGATTTTTCTAGCCAAGGAAATGAAAAGGTTGAAGAGATTGAATAAATTTAAGATATTTAAGAAAAAATGGCTAGACAACATGCCTTTACTACCTTTAATATTGAAAATCCAATCCAAATTCAAGCATATGATGATATTCCTCCTAATGCCACAAAGAGTGGGCCTACATTTAATGGTGAGAGTCATGTTATAGCTAGTGAACACATCAGGTATTTCTCAAACTTTTGTAGTTTTCATAATGTCACTAAAGAGAATATTTCCATTAGACTCCTTGCCATGTCTCTTAAAGGGAAAGCCATTGATTAGTATAGAACTTCACATGGTAGATGTATCACATCATGGGAAGACATTGGAGTGTTTTTGACTTCAAGATTAAAGATGAAAGTGACCTAACATCTCTCATAAATCAACATAATGTGATCACAAGAGGCTCCAAAGAAGAAATCCATGAATTTAATGAGAGATTTCAAAAAGAATTGGTATATATTGCCTCCTCCCATGAGACCACCTACTAGCTTTGTGTTTCCTAACTATTTGAAAACCATTTGTACTGATATTACTTTCATGCTTCAATCTATGGGTGGTTTCACTATCCTCGAAGCATATGAACTTTCCATTAGGGCTGAGAATGGCCTCATTCAAGCTAGAAAACTACTTACTAAGGTTTTTATGCCTTTATTATCTTATAGTTATACTAATAATCCAGATGTGGCACAAGTTCCCAATGCTAAGACCAAGCCTAGAGTTGTTCCTAAGAAGGTAGAAGATGATGTTTATTGGCAGTCAAAGTCTAAGTTTTTTGAGTCAAGATGCCAAGATATAGAAGCTCAAAATCAACAAGTAAATATACAGAAAGGTACTTATAAAAATTCATATTCTTATCAAAAATAATAAGGAAAATAAATTGAGAGAGGAAAAGGTCAAGGGAAACCTAACTTCATTAGGCCAGCCAATGTCTACAATCCAAACTGCACCACCAATGCAAGATAGATGGCACTAGTACATAGTAACTTAGTTTAAGGATAATATTGAAAAAAATAAAAATTCATGGATGTTAATAAAGGTGGAGAGAAAGCTCTTGGTTCTCAAGTAGGAGTCACTCCTCTCTTATCATCTGAAGATGAAGTCATGATGCAAGAAAATGAAAGTTGGCAACCTCATGGAGAAATCTTTACCAACTTCTTAGTGGAAGACACTTTCATACTCAATCAAGAATACTCTATTATAGAAAATAAAAGGGACAAGAGTAAGGCTCTATGAGGTGACAATATATGTCAAAAATTTCATCCAATCTCCCTCCAAGGTAGAAAAGCATGGATGCAAGCAAGCTAGCTCCAAACAAACCTACACCATAAACAAGTCAAAATGTGGTAAGGTTTGATCAAGATGTCTCAATTCCTCAAGTTGAAAGAAATACTTTGCCTCCAATGAATCAAGAGAAGGTGACTTAAAATACTTCCCTAAACATAGTGGATTCTTTGAAAAGTGTCAAATCATCTATCTACTTATGGGATATCCTCCATATGCCTAACCAACAAGAACTTTGGAAAAAGTAGTTGTTCACTATCCCTACTAGTCCTTCACCATCCCTGCTAGTCCTTCACCTTGAAGTCAAAATCATAGTAATTCTATCATTTAAAATGTCCCAAGTGTTATTTTTGAACCATTTAATAGAGTTAAGAGGCTTCCACCATTATACCTCATTCTCATAGTTGGTGATAAATTGGTCCATAATTGCATAGTTGATCGTGGTGTTTCTACTTCAGTCATGCCCAAGGTTGTAGTTGATAAGTTGGGCCTAAAATATGAAACCAATATGAAATAAGCTCCAAATATATGGTGCACCTACTAAAAAAATAGTGATAATCAAAAAATTAAAGGTCTTCTTACATGATTGTCCTAGTTTTCCTATCCTCCAATACATAGTTTTTATTGACCTTCCTACCCACTTTGCAATCTGCCTTTCAAGATAATTTACAACAAATATAGGTGGATATCTCTCAAATAATTGGTCCTTATTTGATTTTAGTACAAGTTATGGAACCAAGGTGACCATTAGAACCTAGCCTCTTGTAATGTTTCACATTGACCCGTACATTGAAACTAGTTATAACTTGAATTATGTTATCCATAAGAAAGAGGAGCCTAATGTGGATGATGGAGCCTCTAAACTTGAATAAATTTATTATTTGTTCTTGGATGAGTATGGTGTAGATGAAAATGATCATGATCATTATGCATACTTTGAGTAAACTAACCTTGAGACTTATATCATGCATGAAGATCCATTTGAAGGAGCTGAGGTAAGTGTCAAACATTCTCATATTATTGAAAGTAACTACATGATGCATGAGTATGATGATGATGATATGTTGATTAATATAATTGAACACAATAATTTTAAGAATAATGTATTTATCTATAAAATTGATGAATATGCTCTTGAGGATAACACTCATGAGGTAGATGAGAATGAATTATGGTAAAGGTTTGATGTTATATGTCATGAGTTTGATCATCTTGGTAATGTTAATTCTCCTCTCAAGAATTCTACATCTGATTTGGTTAATGCTTGTAAAAAATAATTTGTATTGTCTCAATAAGCATGGAGAAGAATTTTATGTTTTGAATGAAGAGGAACTATGGCAAAGGCTCAAATCCATATGTAAAGAATTTGACAAGCTGGGTAAGTCTCCTTTTCCACAAGAGATTGCATATCTAATGTTAAGATTTATAAGGAGACTAATGATCATGTTTTCAAGTGCCCTTTAAAATGTGAAGGTGGATGTCTTTCTTTTGATCAAGGAACTACAACCATGAAGGAACTTGATGAAGTTAATGCCCAAGGAGCTATGAACATGGAGAATAAGGTCAAAGTAGAAGTTGAAGTTCATCAAGGATAGTTAATAACTCCATCTAAGGTTGATTCATTTGTAGGGGTATTAGAAAATGAAGAAGAGAAGTTTGATGATTCCAAACATCAATCACATTCTATCCTAGAAAATGACAAGGTTGAGAGGAGTGTCATACACTCTAATATGTAATTTTGTAGAGCATCTAATGGATATAATAGAGATCGTAGTGGTTACATCCCCAATCAAGGCCCTTAAAGAGAAAAACAAAGCATTCAAGAAGGACCCAAATACTCCAATTATGATCAAGAGAGGACATAGAGTTAGTAAGCTTCTTGACCATACACATATACATGTGACTGGTGATGAGCATGCTTCTCATGCTAGAATGACTTCATAGAGTGACAATGATGCAAGGGACATCATCTTTGATCCTAGTTGAGGTATGATCAGATGTTCCACCTCAAGAGTGAGGTTTGTAAATAGTATAATAGGTGTGTGTGCTCTCTTTTAGTTGTGTTGTGTTACATAAATGTTTTGTTTGATCACATGTGTGTGTTTCTTTTGAGTTTGTCTTATTTTTTATGCCTTTCCTTATGTTAGGAACCTGTGCTACCCCTTCTCTTTATTTTTTTAGTGTAATAATTTCTATGGATGTATATGCTTTTTAAGTCATATCGTGATCATTTCATTTTATCCCACATTCAAGGGAAGTAGTAGTTTCTTATATTATACTTAGTATATAAGTGTTGAGGCCAAGGAAGGCATCCCTGAATTTATTATATTGAGCTTACTCAAAGGAGTTTTCCCCCTCAAAGTGGCATGTGATCAATTCAATATTTTCAAGTGATCTACTAATGATCTAAATATGTTATTTGTGATGTTAATTCCTATTAGTTAATTAATTTTTATTAACTATTGTAGGAGGATCCTTTCATCTGGTATCAAAGTGATTTCTAGGGCCACAATTTGTTTCCTTCAAAAAGTCTTAACTTTGTTTTATGGCATACATCATTTCAGTAATTTTTTATAAAATCTTAACTCTATTCTCTTGCATAACTCAAGTGATTTTATGTAATCTATTTTGGATTAGGGTAAAACCCTAACTACATAACTATGGGAAGTGCTTAGGTGAAAACCCTAAGACTCATGAGGATTACCAAAAAAAACCCAAAGTAGCTGATCCATTGAGAGGACCTATAAGTAAAATAGGAAATAGCCCCTTCTCAATTGAGTAGTTCCCATTTGTGAATAAAACCAAGAGCTATCGCTAAGAGGTAAATCTATGGCCAAATTTTTTTTGGAGAGCATTACTTAGATGACATTGGTGGCTAGAGATCTTTTTAAAACCCTTAGATAACCATTAAAACTCAACGCTCATTTATATCAATTTCAAAATATTTATAGAAGCCTAAAAAAATCAATCAATAGAGTATCCACATACTGTTAGAGTACTTACAGGCATATATTTGATAGGAAATATAATCTAAAAACCATTTGTAGAGTATTAATAGGCTTTTAGAAGACTTATCACCAGATAGAAAATAGAAAAGAGATCATGAGTAAATTTTTATCATATTTTTACCATATCTCTTCCTATGTAGCCCTGTTAATCCTTAAAATTTATCTAGACACCTAAAATTCCATTACCCACATTTTATTCATTGAGGTCCCATATCCCAATTCCACTCCTAATTTCCACAAATCACAATTTTCCCTTTTTTTGGGTTTTACCATAACTTTTTTTGGTTTTTTCTATTTGCCTCAAAAAAATTACATAGTGTTCATCTCCATTTCCTAATCCCTTGTCCCTCTTTGATAAATTTTCCAATTTTTCCATTTTCAATCATGAAATTTCCCTCACCTTCATCAATCATACTTCCTCTATGTAAAAATTTTAGTAAAAGTACCTTTAACCCTTCCAAATTCACCCAAATTAAAAAATTCTTTTACTAAACATGTCTTAAGTCTAGTTTTCATACCCATTTAAAAAAATATATATCTTATTTTGGTCATGATAGTAACCCAAATAGGAGCAAAAACATGGCAAATGAAATTGTTGCCCTCAAGACCCACATCAAAGATCTTGATGAAAAAATTCTTGACCTCAGTCTTCAACATACCACCATGAACAATAGATTGCATTCAAACCCCTCTTCAGACACTCAATTTTCTTCTTCTAACACTTTTCATGGGCTAAAGCTAAATTTTCCTTGCTTCAATGGTGGAAATCTGACTAGATGGATCTATAAGGTAGAATAATATTTTAATATACATAATAATTTTGATTCCAATAAGGTCTCACTTGCATCCTTTCACTTAGAACATATATCCCTTCAATAGCATCATTGGTATACCAAGGCTCATGACAAGCCTATATGGACCAATTTTGGCACCCTCATTTTAAAATGGTTTTGCCCTAATGCTTTTGATGACTTCATTGGAGCACTCACTAAACATTGCCAAAAAAGAACTATGAGAGAATATAAAACAAAATTTGAAAAGATATCCAATCACATAGAGAAATTTTTTGATGAATACTTTAGGAGTTTCTTTGTCAATGGACTCAAGGATATAATTCGATTAAAGGTCAAAATTTTCTGGCCGAACATGATGATGGAAGCCTTAGGGTTGGATAGGTTGGTAGATGATAAGATCATAGTTCAGTAGCAATTCAAATCCAATTTTATTCCATTCAAAAATATAGCTCCATAATGATCTCAATAAATTCTATCCCCTGGAAACATTCCTATTAGGTGTTTGACTGAAGTAGAGATGCAAGCCCCTAGAGAAAAATTACTATGTTACAACTATGATGATAAATTCACTTGAAGACATCGATGTGTTGAGAAAAATCTCTATCTATTAGATGTGGACTCTCCTCCCAAAACTAAATATTAGGAAGATGTTCAAGATACAACAAATGATCTGAAATAAACTTAGATGATTGTGGAACTTGCTTCTCAAAAAAACCAACCAGAGATCTCTCTCCATGGCTTAATAAGAGTCACCACCCCAAAAACCATGTAAGTCAAAGGTTGCTTCAATAAATTCCCTCTCATAATGCTCATTTATTTTTTCAATACTCATAACTTCATTGACCCTTGGATCGCTAAATAGGTTGATTGTTTTGTCTATTTTTGCTTCAACTTTGAAAACATAATTACCAATGGGGACACATTACCTTGCAAAGGGAAGTGTTTCAATGTGCATATCTTTATTTCAGATTATAACTTGTACTCTAACATGTTTTCCTTTCCCTTAAGTAGATGTGATGTTTTTTTGGGATCCCAATGGTTATGTACACTTTGACCCATCTTATGGGATTTTGTTGATCTTTGGATGCAATTTTTATACAACAGGAAAAAACACACATTGAAAGGATTTTAACTTGGGTCTCTTAGCATCATAAGTTTACATTTCATAGAAAAAATTCTTAAGAAGAATTCACACAAAATCATTTCCCAACTCCATTCTATTCAAGTGAAACCATCAACAGTCTCTAATACTCCTGATCTATAAACCATTCTGCATAGGTATGTAGGTGTCTTTGCCAAACTCGTGGGATTGCTACCTTCATGGCTAGAGGACCACCATATTTAGTTCTTTCTTGGAAGAATTCCTCCCAAAATCTAGCCTTACCATTACCCATTTTATAAAAATATTGAGATCAAGATGCTTATTCAAGACTTATTGAAGCAAGGCATTATTCACCCCCATACAACCCATATTCTTCCCTAGTTCTCGTTGTTTGAAAAAAAGATGAGTCATGGAAAATTTACATTGAATTCCATGCACTTAATCACATCACAATCAAGGATAAGTTCATAATCCCTATTATTGATGAGCTTCATATCACTCATTTTTTCTCTAAGTTGGATCTCCATTCTAGATATCACCAGATCTAGCTTCATGAGGATGATATCCCTAATATATATTTTTGTACACATGATGGCCACTATAAGTTTTTGGTCATGCCATTTGGACTCACTAATTCTTCTTCAACATTCTAGGTATTGATAAACAAAATATTTTAGCCCTACCTATAGAAATTCATTTTGGTCTTCCTCGATGATATCCTCATCTATAGTAAAACATGGTCTGAGCATCTCCAACATTTGGGGATCACACTAAAACTTCTCTCTGAACATGATATTTGTTTAAAATAATCCAAATGTGATTTAAAAAAGGATTAAGTAGTGTATCTTAGGCATATTATCTCATCCCAAGTTGTTTAGGTGGATCCTAAGAAAATAGTTGCCATGATAAATTGGCCTCTTCCTCAGACACTCATGAGCCTCCATGGTTTTTTAGGGATGATTGGATAGTATCACAAGTTTGTCAAGGATTACAATAATATTTTATCTCTGATGATAGCTATGTTCAAAATATATGATTTTACATGGACACAAATAAATAAGTGTGCATTTGTAAAATTGAAACAAGCTATGTGTACTACACCTATTCTTGTTATGCCAAATTTTGCCAAGACTTTCACTATTGAGAGAAATGCTTGTTGTAATGGAATTAGTGTTGTTTTCCTCCAAGAAGGATGTCCCATTTCATTCACTATAAAATCCATTTCTAGAAAGAATTTATAACTCTCTACTTATGAGAAGGAAATGATGGCTATTTTACATGCAGTATAGAAATAGTAGCCATAACTACTAGGGAATCAATTTTACATCAAAAATTATCACTAGAGTTTGAAATATTTCCTAGAAAACTAGGTATCTACCCCATCACAATATAAATGGGTCAATAAAATCATGGGTCATTATTATGAGATCACTTAAAATAAAGGTAAAGACAATATTATGGCTGATGTTTTATCTCACACATTTGTGGACCAATCCTCCCTTTCAACTATTTCCATGCCTATTCCAAATTGGTTGGACATTGTACAATAGGGTTATGCCAATGATTACTCATTATCTCAAATCATTTAATATTTGGATACTAACCCTTTTGATTTACCACATTATTATTTAGATGGTGCTTTTTTACAATACAAGGGTCATCTTGTACTTCCCTAAAGCATAGATATTTAGTAGGCTATATTTTATGAACTCCATACTTCTCCATTGATAGGGTACTTAAGCTTACTTAGAAATTATGAGTAGGCACAATGAAACTTCTTTTTGAATAAAATGAAAAAGGCAATTCAATAGATGGTGGATGAATGTGAACCTATCAATGCAACAAGGGTGAAACAACACTCATCCCTTGGTTACTCGAATCCTTGACCATCCCTACTAGGATTTGGATTGATATTTCTATGGATTTAATTAAAGTACTCCCTAAATCTAGAAGTAAATCATTTATCTTGGTTATGGGTGATCACCTCTCTAAATATAGTCATTTTTGTGCCCTCAACCATCCTTATACTACCTCCATAGTCACAAAAAATTTCTTGGACCAGATTTTTCATCTTCGTGGCATTCCTTAGTCCATTGTCTCTGATCATGATGCAAATTTCACCAATAATTTGTGGATAGAACTATTTTTTTGCACCAGAACCCAATTGAAGATGAGTTCTAGGTATCATCCCCAAATGGATGGGTAAATTAAAATTGTTAATAAATACTTGAAAAAAATTATTTATTTCATTGAGGGGCTCCCTAAATCTAGAAGGAAATCATTGATCTTGGTTATGGTTGATCACCTCTCCAAATATAGTCCATTTTGTGCCCTCAACCATCCTTATATTGCCTCCATAGTCACAAAAAATTTCTTGGACTAGATTTTTCATCTTCATGGCATTCCTTAGTCCATTGTCTCTGATCATGATGCAAATTTCACCCATCATTTTTGGATAGAACTATTTTGTTGCACCAGAACCCAATTGAAGATGAGTTATAGGTATCATCCCCAAATGGTTGGAAAATTTTATTTATTTCTTCACCTCAAAACAACAACATCAATGGGCCAAGTGACTCCCCCTCATTGAATGGTGGTATAGTACTTCCTACCACACTTCAATGAAAATGAATCCATATGAACTATTTTATGGTCAAGAACCACCATTGATCATATAATACACCCCTAATAGTTCATCAGTTCAAGTGATCAACATGATTCTTTGCACCTAGGATCAGATCTTCAACACCTTATAAGACAACCTTCATATGACACAAAATCAAATGAAACAACAAGCTGATCAAATCCATTCTGAGTGCACATTTCAAGTAGGTGATATGGTTTTTATTTAGTTATAGCCATACAAATGATCTTCCCTAAAACTCAGAGGGCATCATAAGCTGGCTCCCAAATTCTATGGGCCCTATAAGGTTATCTAAAAGACTGGGTCAGTTGCTTATAAGTTGGAGTTACCACATTCTTCCCAAGTTCACCTAGTATTTTTTGTCTCTTATATAAATAAATTTCTTGGCACAAACATCAGATTATATACTATTTTACCAAAATTTGATAATAAAGGGTCCATCCTTCTTAAGCCAAAGGCAATCCCAGATAGGCACATATGCCAACATTGCTCCCACTCCATCACAGAGGGTTTAATTTAGTGGAATATAATGTAACCATAGGATGCAATATAGGAACTATTATTATAGATTCAACATCAATTCCCACATATAAAGCTTTGAGGATAAAACTTTTTCTAATAAGGAGGGTATGCCCGGAATCCATGCTATCCCTTCTCTTTATTTTAGTAGTGTAATAGTTTCTATGGATGCATATGCTTTGTAAGTCATACAGTGAGCATTTTGTTTTATCCAAAATTTAGGGGAAGTAAGTGTTGAGTCCAAGGAAGGCATCTATGAATTTATTGTATTAAGCTTGTTCAAAGGAGGTTACCCCCTCAAAGTAGCCTGTGATCAATTCAATCTTTTCAAGTGTTATACTAATTATTTAAATATATTATTTGTGTTGTTAATTATTTTTATTTCATGCATTTTTATTAATTACTATAGGAATATCCTCTCACCTTGTGTTTTGTGTTTTTTCAAAGGCAAATTGTGTGTCAAATCTATGTGTAAGTGACTCCATATCCCAATGGATAGGATTAGGCAGCTAGTCATGGTATATCAATCATACGACCCATAAGAAATCATGAAGAATGTTGAACATTATTTACCACAAGTCAAGAATGGGTCAACTACCTATAGTAAAAAACTTATATAGGGGTCTATTATAATTTTATAAGGTATTTCATAGTCTATTTGATGTCATTTCATATGTTTTAGCCTTGGTCATGGTCTATTTAAGTCCTTATGTCATTTTGAGTCATTTAGGTGTAATTTTAGAGTCATATATGAAATTGAAAGGTTTCCATGGTGTTTGAGCATTCAAAGACATGAAAGAGGTTTACAAAAATTCTCAGTGGTTCATCAAATCCTTAATAGGCCAAACAGTTATTCCTGTATTTCCATGTACAATTAACTGAGTGATCAAGATCCCTTAAAATGATAATATGGATTGTAATAGCCTATTTCCCATGTATACACAGTCATCCACCTTGAATGGGTACCTATAGGTGTTATGGAGAAGATCATCACATTGAAAAAGATAAATTGCTTGGCTTCAATCAGTTCATGGTTGAAAGAACTTTTTTAAAGAAGATGAGGAATTTTAAGATGAATCATAAGGAAAGAGTGGAGAATGTTAAATTTAAGTCATAAGAACTAGCCATTTGGACTCCAATAAATATAACCATGGAGTTCATAATCCTTCTAGCTACCAAGTGTTGAATCCTTGGTTAATAAAAATAAAAGATTGATAGCACACGAGTGATAGTAACATAAATAAGTTAAAGACACTAGATCAAGATCGATAGACCATATTTTTATGTACAAAATCTGATCGATGATCCATGTTGAAGATTGGGGTTAATGAGTTAATATCAAGGATCAACAGTGTGTATTTAATTATGCAATCAAATATTGATAATGAACATGAAGTCAATAAGTCAGAGTATATTGAGAATGAACATGATGGTGCCAAGTGTCATGATCATAATGAATTAATAATAGATCAATGGACCAAATTTGATCACATAAATCAAATATCAATAGTGCATGTTTGATCACATAGATCAGAGATCAATGGTGGGTGTTTGATCACATATATCAAAGATCAACAGTGCACGTTCAACCATGCAGATGGTGATTCATGGTGTGAATGAGGTCAATAAGTTAATGATCCCAAATTACATGAAAGGAAAACATGTGGTGTAATCATGTTTGATCATATGAAGACTAGTAATAGGGTCCATGAAAGGAATGTGGGGTTATCAAGTGTCACAATCACTTATGTAGGTTAAAGATCAATGGCTGACATTGAAATTTAAGGCTAAGAGATTCTTGAGGATATCAATAGAGAAAATTTGATCAGGTTTCAAGGGGAATGAGATGAAGACACATGTTTGGAGTGATAACAAGCATATTGTAAAATGAAATTAATAATGTGGTAAGGAAATGCCACATAGGCAAACATGCAGGATCAAAAGCTTTTATGGTAAAGCAAATACTTTAGACTCATATGCCACCATTAAATATTAGTCAAGATCATCTCATAAAACTTACAGTCCTATGAAGGCACATATAATATATGGGTATGAACAACACCCATACTAAACCATCCATCATAGGTAGTCTTGGATAGTTGAAGGTAAATAGTGATTTTTATGGCTTATTGGATGATAAATGTGAAGAACAGGGTCCAAGAGACCAATCAATGACTAAAGATGGTGAATACAAGTGTCTAGAAGATATATAGTAGATAGGAAAACATATTATGACTTTTATATCATAATTTCAACCTCCCTAAGATATTACATATGTGTCAACTCTCCCTAGTCTAGTTTTAAAAACTTGAAAGATGATCCATGATGAAGGCAATTTCACAAAGGCTAGTTGAAGAATCTCTATGCCATTTTATAGAGTTTTCCATAATTTATATGGAAAATTGTACAAAGAGACATTCATGGTATATTTCACACTCCATTCTCCTAAAATGTAATTGGTTTTCATTCCTTGACATGTGGCATTGTGACCCTTGAACTTCTTTATTTAATTCTCTTCTCGTCTTTCTCTAATTATATAAGTAGTATCCATATTGGCTTTTGTAAGCTAATACCACACCATGTATAGTGAAGTCTTACTAGAATAACATTGTATTTTTCCTTTTAAAAATCAATATAAGTCTGGTTTTGAGTTCATGAACAATTGTCTAAGTGTGCAAAGTGATGTATGGTGGACTTAGTCATAATTCTCTATCTTTTCTTCCCTTATTCTCTCATGTTTATGCAAGAGTTCCTATTATAATAGGTCCTATAGAGTGTATTCAAGTGTGTTATACTCATTTAAAGTGTACTATTATTCTTAGAGTGTGTATTTTTCCCTTTGGTTCATTTAAATTTTGTTTCTCTCATGCACATCACCTGTAAATTAAAACACTCATGTTCGGATCCTTTAAGACTCTAAAGCTAGTTTGTATGCCTTATTTCATTGTGATAGAAGTATGATGGTTATATATAAATCATCTCATTGAATAATTACTTTAGATTAGGTTCATTTCATGTATATTATAACTCTTTTCCTTACAATCAAACATTAGTTAGGTGATAAACATTTCAAGATACATTCAGGAAGTTAGCCCTTAAATCTAGAGGCTCACTTCCACTATAGATACACCCACATACCTGGAAGTGTTCCCATGTTGCCCAACTTTGGAATAGGCTTAAAACCCCTCTTTTAGGGTGAAATATTTGGTGATAATAGGTACATGAGATCAATTGATAGCTGTACAATGCCCCCAACTATCAACATGGTATGCATCACCATGGTCTATGTGTTGTTATAAAAGATAGTCATAATTTCATTTTTTTCAATATTGGTCAATGTTTAAGTAACTAATATTTCTTGCACATTTAATTAGTTCATATTTTTTCTAAATCATTCATTATTACATGGAGTCTAAAAAATATTTAAGTTAGTTTTAAATTTAAGAGTATATAAGTTGATAATTAATGTCAAACCAATTAGTTGTTTTTAAGTTTTATCTTTCTAAATATAGTTTGGTCAATGTTAGTTTTGAGTTTATATATTAAATTTATCAAAATAATCCTTTTGATATATTTCATTAAAATAGTCAATGAGTACTTTTTTATGTTGAGTCATTTTGTTGTTGAAACCAGGTTAATGTATGTCCACAAAAGTCATTATTATAAAAAAGAGTTAAGTTTTATAAATTATAGTATCAAAATCATTTTTATTAGTTAGGTCTATTGTAAATTATTTAGGTCAATTGACAAATTTCATCAAAATTATCAAAGTCAAGAGTTAGATTCATAATTAAAATTAATTGTTTGTACAAGGATAATTTTTCTCTTGTACATAATGTATAAATTATGGTGGGGGGATTTATCATTGAAATATTCATGCATTTGAGCTCCATCAACACTTTTGATGAGTAAATAGTTTCATTTAAGAGAGGATAGAGGAAATAGAGGCTGGATGTTTTAAAGCCTCTTATCAGTCATCAACGATGAGGCCCTAAATGATTTGGTGACTTTTATGTGGTGTTATTTTTCATATTTTTAGTGTGGTGTGCGTTATACCAAATCACCTAATGCCAAGGACAGTTCTTTAGTGGCAGTGGAAACTATTTATGTTTTTTCATTTGAATGGAAAAAAACATTAACAAAGGTTTACATAAGATGACAATGAAGATTTATTACTCATGATATTTCATTTTTTGAGCTTTGTATGTTTTCAATCCCCTACTTGTTTGGAAATCCTTTTGATCAGAGAAAAGGGAGAGTGTGGATATATTGGAATGTGGTAGGAGGTTAGCTAATTGCATAAATCCTCTAACTACCTTACTTCTTTATGGACATGATTAGCTAGTGACATGTATGTTGCAATCACATGGAGTAAATACAATATGCATTCCTTCACATAGTAGTGGTCATGTGTAACAAGATCTAGACAGTAGTATGCAGACCTAAAAGTATGTGTTGGCATATGATTCTCTTTAGGCTAGTTATTGATGATGTATATTCTCCTCATACTCACATTAAGGGGGTGTAGACTAGGATTAATAATGTTCACAAGGGGGTGAATGTTAAGGTGTGGTGTTCACATTATTTATGTATAACATTTTTATTGTTAGTTATAATAGTACATTAATATATTTGTTAATAGGTTTTTATTATGGGTTAGTTTTTCACATGGATATATTGTTAATAGTTAACAATATATCTTAATTAATATAGGTTAGATAAGTGAGATTTTATAGGGATTATAATATGCCCATTTATAGGCTAATGTTTACTTATATATTAATTTCTACCTATGGGTTAATGGAAGAGAGTAATAGAAAAAATTCATAGTGTGAAATATAATATATCACTTATATTATAATTATGTGTGTAATCTTTGTTCAGTACTTTTGTAGACTCAGGTTTATACCAATACTCAAAAGTTTCCTTCATGCTATGACTAATGTCATGACTAGGATTCTTAATCACTTTTAAGACTTGACAATAGATCTTAAACACACTTTTTAATGTTTTTATAGCTTTCTCTCATACCTTTCATGATCCTTAGACAATATCAAAACTATGTACATACTTTTTTGAGCTCATCATGCATATGCCCATGATATGACTATGCTTATTATGACTAGGATTCTCAAGACACATGGTACTCAAAACATGCTTACCTTGACCTAAAAAATTGACATCAACCTTAGAAAAATCATTAGGTTACCTTAAAATTCTCTCTCAATAGAGAGATATTAGTTTGCCTTCAAATTGTCACTTGTCACATGGTTCATATCTCATAAACTACTATCTATGCATCTACACCTTGACATCAATGACATCAACCTTGACCTTGACATCAATGACACCAATCTTGACCTTGACACCAATGACAACACTTATCAACAAAATCCCCCTTTTTCATTGATGGAAAATAATTCTTTAGATTTATCAATCTCATCTCCCTTATTCTAGTCAATGTCACTTCTTGGACTTTCTCCCCCTTTGCCATTAATGACAAACGATCCTTCATAACTATCATCTGGAGTCACACATGCATATACTACTATATAGAACCATACCTTATTGATAAAGGATCTTAACACATGGAATATGAATCATTAAGGTAACATGTTCCCCCTTACATGAAACATACCTCCTTTAAATGAACTCTAAATATAAGACCACTTCTTAGCACAAATCAAACTCAGTCACACACTTGAATGGTTCCCCCTCAAACTAAGCATCTACCATGATTTTGCTACTTGAATAGTGTCTCCATAAATCCTAATGGATTCACCACTTCCCATAAGGCACTAAAAGAACTCAATTTTAGGAGATTCCCAGATCTCCATGCTCTCACAAGACTAAATGTCCTTCAATATCCTTTTAGGTTTGATTGTCACTATAGGATTTATCTCTTCATCAAAAATTTGATCATAAATGTGAGATAACAAGAGGAATTTATGACTTGATTTCACATCTGAAGTATGATTTATCATAATAAATAGTCCACTTGATCTTATAGATTGATCATGACTCATCTTCACTATCTTTGGTTTCCATACATTCATTTTACTTCTTTATTTCACCCTAGGGAATTCAAACCTCCTGCTTTAAATTGATAACCTTATACCTTTGTTATGATAGAATATTGCAATGTGCCCTACATCATGATAAATTTAACAAACCACCTTATATATACCTATCGATCGATTTGAGTTGTGACATCTTCCATAGTCCCATGAGTACTCATTATTAGAGGGTCTTCTACACTCTCTTATTTTATAACCAAACTGATTGCACATAAAACAATAACCATGGAATGAAATGCCATAAATTATAATATTAGGCTATTTTATAGGTCATTTCATGTTGACCTTCTTATCTTCAATAGTCTTCTCATTTACTTGATGTGCCTCCTTTTGGTCCTCTTTGAAACCAAGACCTATTTTGTCACTTACAGACTTTTGACTACTCAAGATATCATCTAATACCTCAGTGTTATTTTAGAACTTCACAAAGGTCCTCACTTTTATAAATGTTTGATTCAACTCAAATTTCAATTATTCCACTTAAGTTTCATACCTGATGCACTCTTCCTCTTTATCTTTTAGACTTGCATTGTGTAGTCATATAAAATGCAAAAATTGGTAATTTGAGTGTTACTTGCGACATCCATCCCATAGGTCCCTCCTACTTGCTTTCATGACCCTCATAGGCATCTTTTCATTTATTCCCATACATTCATAACCTTCTAGACCTAATCCTAGCTAAGCCAAACTCATCTTTTCATGATAGATCCACCCCCCTAGGTCTTATCAACTTAAAGACTATTGTGCCCAACTTGGACTATAGTGTTAGACCCTAGAGTGTCCCATTTTTTATGCTCTTGTCCAATAACATTTTGAGCCCAAAAAATCATTTTTTTCTAGTTCATATCCTCTTTCTTATCATCCTAACATGAATAAATTCAACCCATGACCAATAGATCCCTATAAAAGCCCATTCAAAGTTCATTTAGAAGGGGTTGGAAAATATCACAAAGCAAGCAAGAATACAAGCAAGACTACTCAATCATATTTCCCTATTCTCTACATACAACCAACCAATACCATTTCCATCTTATTAAAAACCTTACACCAACCCCTAGTTACCTCAAGCACACTTAATTTATAATTTTGCATCTTCATACATATTATTGCATAAAACACATCAAGTGGGAGAAATACATATGACTTTATCCCTCTTCGAAGTATTGGTATGTAGGTAACGTGCCCACATAAGGGGTGTGGATACACATTCATTGAATCTTAAACACACTACCCCCCCACCCCCCCCCCCTCTTTCTCAAAATTGGTCAAATCATAATGTATTCTAGGGTTTGAATACAAAATTAGATCTATATAAAGTTCTGCAGACATCAAACAATTAAAATTTCATAGGTAGGGTCTCACAAACATAACAAACAAAACCTAAAAAGCTCAGGTCTCCTAAACAATAATGGTAGAAGAGGACTATAACACTGGAGCCATGGTTTCATATTTTTAACATTCCTATCCAATCATAAAATGAAGGCTAGATCCTGATTTGTGATAGTGTCTCAGTCCTATATAGTGAATTCTAGCCTCTGTCTCATTCATATTAGTCAATTTTCAACTAAGTCTTATTTTCTTTCCCTTGTTACTATTTTTAGAAAATTTTAAACTGCAATCAAATTATACAAATTAGTAGCTTAATTATTGAATATTTATTTACTAATTTTACTACAAAGACCATTTAACTAAATTAAGAATAATACATGAATGTTCTCAAAAATTGTTAAATCATTTGGTGAACCCGACTTACTTCATTTGCACATAAAAACCATCAGAAATTTAGGGAAATTTTATTACTAATTTTTTTCTACTTTTTTTTTAAAAAATTTACCTACATAATAAAATCAGAAATTAGCATTAAATTTTAAAATTTTGTAACAATTTTAAAAATAATTTTCTTTCAAACCCTAGTTTTAGATTAAGGTAAAAATAGGTTTTGAAGGGGCCCCAAAACCCTATTACAGAAGCAATAAAGATAAAACATTTACATGCACCAGGAGAAGCATTCCTAAATCCTAGTAAGAAGTAGCAACAACCTAAGGTTATACAAGGACAGCCTCAAGATTCATTTACATCCAGCCCTCTAATTTCCAAATAATAATTTAATAACTATTTTTTAGGGGTAAAATCTAGAATTGTTGCCTACCTTCCATCAGCTATATTATGCTTGCTTTCTAGCTCTCTGATTTTTCTTATGGGTTTTCTTCCGGGTTTGTCTGGATAGCCAACATCCGCTTTCACTCTTGAAATCTTCTCTTCTCTTTTTCCAGATTTATCCAGAATAGAAGTACGGTTTTTCGCCTTCATTTGCTGGTCTTTTTTGCTGCTTCTGGTTTCTATTCCTTTAGTATTTGTCTTCTTTTCAGCCCTTTTCCTTTGGTTTTGAAAATGCTTTAAATTTTCTCCTTTAACGTTCGCAGGAAGCTCTTCCAAAGGCAATTCATTATCAACCTGAATCTCCATTGGCTGAGAAAGAAGAGGAACTCTCTCCTTTAATTTATTTCCTATATCAGCCAAGATTTCTCCTTCCTCCAGCACTACTTTGCCTTCTGCCTCTCTCCATCGATCCTCTACCCTTTGGTATAGAATGATTTCCTTTGATAAATCTATCAAATCTTCTTTGCTATGTGTAGGTACTGTGGTTTCTGATTGCCTTCCCTTCCCTTCTGTCTCAAAATTTTCTATATCTCCCCAGCTGTCTTCTATATTTTGATAGCCAACAATTTGTTTTTTTAAATCTATTAACTCATCTTTTCTTTGTTCAGGATTTGTGATTTTTGATTGCAGCCCATATCCTTCTTGCTCAGAATTTTCTTTCTCAACCACAGACTCTTCATCCGCATCTGATTGTGGATCTTTTGATTCTTCAATAGGGATCTCTTTCTCCTCCTTAGCATGCAGAACTTTAATATCTTCATTCTTCTTTAGTTCTTGTTGATTATTTTCTTTAGTTTTCCATACTTTCTTGTGCTGAACCTTGGTCTTCCTTTCATCCAAAACACTGCTTGAATAATTTTTCCTTTTTTAAGGACAGTTTCTGGCCCAATGCCCCTATTTTTTACAAGCATAGCAGGAATTGGGCAGATCTTCAAACACAAACCTTTGAGTTTACCATGCTTTGAAATTAAATCCATTTTTTTTGGGAGGTTGTTCAAATCTGCAACGTTAACATAAAGTCTGGCATGTTGAAGTTTGGATCTAGTAACTGTTGCATTGTCCAATGCCACTAGTTCACCAAAAGCGCTGGCTATACCTCTAAAAATGTCCTCATACCAAAATTCTAAGGGAAGTCCAGGAAGTCTTACCCAAATGGGAGTGGTTAAGAAGAAGGAATCTGATAGGTCCATATTGGGCTCCCACTTTTTAATAGTTAAAGAGCATTTGCCAAAAGACCATGGTCCTCCACACAGAACCTTGTTCATGTCCTCTTTACAGTTGAAATTAAACAAAAAGAAACCATTCAACATTGGAGCCATTTCAACATAACCTTGAATAACCCTAGTTGCCCATACTAGGTCTTGATATTTTCCCAGTAATTTTCCAATAATTTCTTGATTTTTTACTACCATACATAAACCAAAAATTCACTTTAAATTTCAAAATTCAATAGTAATTTTCCAAAATGTTTATTTTTAAAAACCCTAGTGGCACATACTAGACCCTTTAACTCAAAAAAATTTCATTAATTTTTTGATTTTTTACTAGCATATCTAACTCAAAAATTCACTTTAAATTTCAAATTTTCATAGTTATTTTTAAAATAATCATCTTTCAAACCCTAGCTACATATAGTAGGTCCCATTGATTCTTGAGATATCACCTTACATGTGTGAGAGTTTTGTATCCTTTTTATGCATATTCCATTTCCTTGTTTAGATTATATCTATTTATTCTTTTCTACTATTATCTAAGTTATTTTCCTTATTCCACCTAAGCTCCTTACATCTCTTCCTTTGAGATGAAGTGCAAAACTTAGTGGTAACCCTCCTAAATTCACCTAGATTCATTTAAATTGACCATATATTATGGATAAATAACCAGATTAAGTTCTTGTTATAGATTCTACACAACCAAATTACACCAATTTCAATGAGGATAATTTTGATAATGAGAAATATGAGCATAATAATGATGATACAAACACCAATGTTCATAACCCACCACATCATATTCATGATACACTTCCACATATTATTGAAAATGAAGTTGTCCTCAAAAAATATTTGATCCTACAAAGTTTATAAGAAAGACTCGAGGATCAAGCACGAGATCATACTCTTATTTTACAATCTATCATGGAAATTAAAAAGACTAAACAAGTTTAATCTTCCATTCCATCAGAGAAACTAGTTTCAAATGACACTACGAGGGTAACTATGTCTCAATAACCCCCTATAACCACCCAACCTACCTTTATGTCACCAGCTATAGCTAGTACATCTTTTTCTTCTAATGTGGCAACCCTTGTGCAAGAGATCATATCTCTTCAATCAAAGGTGCTAAATCTTGATAAAGGTGCCTCTAGACCTACGTAAGATTTGGATTATTTTGATTTATTACATACACCCTTGACACATCACATTGCTTCTACACCTTTGTCATAAGGTTTTATTCAACCCAAGCTTACTCTATATGATGGAAAGGGTGATCTAGAGACACATTTGAGAGATTTTCATGTAGTAGGATTGGACTATATACCAAATTACTAGCTACTTACATAGCTATTTCCATGGAGCTGAAAGGATTATGATTTATAATGGTTCTATAATCTACCAAATTAGTTATTCAATGCATTCAATCCTTTTCTAACATGTTCTTAGCTCATTTCAACATCAACATTGGTGATAGGGTTTCATATGCCCAAGTTTCAAAATAGAAACAAAGGTCAAATGAGCATCTCACATATTATGTTCTTCGATATAAGACTATTTTGGCTAAGATGACTAGCCCCACAACTAATCAAGAGTTACAAGATCTCTTCACATAGAGTCTTTTACCAGCTTTACATGAATCAATTATGTTCAAAAGATTCTTTTCCTTCACTAAATTATGTCACACACTAAATAAAAGAGAATTCAAACTAATTTCAAAGGAAAAACTCAAGTACACAAGTATCTTAGAAACAACAAACAAGAGTAACAGTAAAATCCCATACAAAGTCAGGGTCAATGATAACAAGAGTCAGAATCAACTGACAGTTAATGCAACTTCTTAGCCCCCTTAGTGTGTGGTTTTATCAGCACCTCCTTGGAAAATTTTTACCAATCTACCAATTTATCTAGCCAAAGTTTTATAATAGCTTTTGGAATGTAATATCATATCACTCCCTCTTATTTGGGAAGATGATCCAACAAAGCCTCTTTTATGGGGATATGATTAGCATGCATGTTGTGAGTTTTATAGGGCACCAAGTCATACAATAAACAAATTCATTAGTTTGAGACACAAGATATAGGATTTAATATATGACAATCATATTGATCTTGGCACTCCTATTGAGCCTTCTCAAACCAAGCCAACATAGGATAAAGCATTGAAAATCTCTGATCCTTTTTTGCAATATTTCAAATAAGAGATAGGGGATACATTAGGGGTTCACCATGCATATCATACACATATCCCACCAAAAACATATAGGACACCTTCAGTTGAGACACATACTTTGAGCAACTATTATGAACCCGTGATATCTCTTCTCTTTACTTTGTTAGTTTAGTAGTTGCCATAGATACATATGCTTTGTAAGTCATATTTTGAGCATTTTTTTTATCCCACATTCATGGGAATTAATAGTTGTTTAGATTAAAATTCATATATAAGTAAGTGTTGAGGCTAATGAAGGCATCCACAAATCTATTCTATTGAGGTTGCCCCTTCGAAGTGGTCTACAATCAATATAATCATTTCAATGATTCATCTAATTTTATAAATATGTTATTTTGTGTATTTTTATCAATTTTTTATAGGAGGATCCTCTCATCTAGTATTAGAGTACTTTCTAGGGCCAAATTTTTTTCTTCATAAAGTCTTATCTATGTTTTATTACATAATTCCTTTTAATAATTTTTCAAAAAATCTTAACTCTATTTTGTGGGATAATTCATTTAAATAATTTTCTATATCATAATATTTTATTTTAGATCAGGGTAAAACCTAATTGCATAACTATGGGAATTTATCAGGTGAAATCCCTAAAACTCAATATGAGTACCATAAGAACCCCGAAGTAGTTGGCCCATTGAGAGGACCTATGAGTGAAATGGGCAACAAGCCCTTCTCGATTGATTAGTTCCCATCTACGAGAAAAATGAAGCGCTGTCACTGAGAAATAAATCCATGGCCATAATTTTTTTTAGAGAGTGATAGTCATTTAGATGGCATTGGTGGCTAGAGTGATATTTTCAAAACCCTTAGGTAGTTATTGAAACTTGGGACCTATTTTTCTTAGTTTCAAAATATTTCTAGAAAATTCAAAAAATTCAATCAATAGAGTATTTGTAAACTATCAAAAGACTTGCAGGTAGATATTTGATAGAGACCAAAATTCACAAACCATCTATAGAGTATTAGTAGACTCTCATAATATTTGCTGCTAGATAGAAAGAGTAATTTTTTTTCATTTTTTTTACTATCTCTCCATTTTTAGCCCCGTTAATCCTAAAAATTTATCCAGACCCCTAAAATTCCATTCCCTACATTTTCTTCTTTGAGGTCCCATATCATAATTCCACTCCTAATTCCCACAAATATCAATTTTTACTTTTTTGGGGGTTTTCCTAACTTCTATATTTATTCATTTGCCTCAAATGTTTTCCACTGTGTTCATCATCTTTTTCTAATCCTTTGTCCATATTTGAAAAAAATTCCAATGTTTTCATTTTCACTCCTAATTTCCAATGTGCAAAAAAATTATTAAAATCCCCATTACCCCTTCATTACCACCTTCACAACTAGAGGACCACCATATTTAGATCCTTTATGTAAGTGTTCCTCTCAAAATCAAACCTTATCATTACTCATTTCATTAAAGATCAAGATTGAGATGCTCATTTGAGACTTACTAAAGCAAGGCATTATTTTCCTCAGTACCAGCCCATATTCTTCCCTACTTCTCCTTGTCTAAATCAAAGATGGGTCATGGTGCCTCTACATTGATTTTCATGCACTTAATCACCTCATAATTAGGGATAAATTCCCAATCTATGTTATTAATGAGATTCTTAATGAGCTTCATGGTGCTCATTTATTCTCTAAGTTGGATCTTCATTCTGGATATCATCAGATCTGACTTCATGAGGATGATATCCCTAAGACAAATTTTTATACACATGATGGCCACTGTGAATTTTTTGTCATGCCCATTGGCCTCACTAATGCTCCTTCCACATTCTAGGTATTGATGAATAAAATATTTTGGCCCTACCTATCTAAATTCATTCTAATCTTCTTCAATGATATCCTCATATATAGTAAAACATGGTTTGAGCATCTCTAACATCTGGAGCTTGCACCACAACTTCTCTTTGACCATCATATTTATGCAAAATAGTCCAAATGTACTTTTGTCCAAGGAAAATTTGACTATCTCAAACATATTGTTTTATCCTAAGGGGTTCAAGTGGATCCTAAAAAAATAGCTACCACAACAAATTAGCTACATCCTTAGACACTCAAGAGCCTCCATGGTTTTTTGGGGCTGACTGGATACTATCATAAGTTTGTCAAGGATTACAAGAATATTGTAGCTCTACTAATGGTTATGTTGAAAAAGGATGATTTTACTTGGACACATGCTATTGAGTGTGAATTTGAAGAATTTAAACATGCTATGTGTACTACTCCTATTCTATCTATGCCAAATTTTGCCAAGACCTTCACTATCGAGAGTGATGATTGTGGCAATGGACTTGGTGCTATTATCCTCCAAGAAGGATTCCCAATTGTATTCACCAAAAAAGCCCTTTCTGGAAAAAATTTAGTGATCTCTACTTATGAGAAGGAAATGATGGCCATTTTACATAAAGTATAGAAGTGGCAGCCATACTTATTGGGAAATCATTTTTACATCAAAACTAATCACCAGAGTCTAAAATATTTCTTAGAACAATGGTTCTCTACCCCATCACAACATAAATGGGTCAACAAACTCATGGGCTATGAGTATGAGATAACTTACAAGAAGGGTAAGGACAATATTGTGGTTGATGCTCTATCTCACATATTTGTAGATCAAGCTTCCCTTTTAGCTATTTTCATGCCTATTCCAAATTAGTTGGACACTGTACAACAAGGGTATGTCAATGAATCCTCATTATCTCAAATCATTCAACAATTAGCCACTAACCCCTCAACTGTACCACATTATTCCTAGGATGGTGCTTCTCTATGATACATGGGTCATCTAGTGATTCTCTAGAGCATAGATCTTCAATAAGTTGTATTCTATGAACTCCATGTTTCTCCATTCACAAGGCACTCAGGGTTTCTCAAAGCTTATGAGTGGGCATGATTCAACTTCTTTTGAAAGGGAATGAAAAATGAAATTCAATAGATGGTGGCTGAATGTGATACCTACCAAAGTAACAAGGGTAAAAAAACACTCATTTTTGGGTTGCTCAAACCCTTACCCATCCCTACCAAGATTTGGATAGATATTTCTATGGATTTTAGTAAGGGGTTCCCTAAATCTTGAGGAAAAATGTTTATCTTGGTTGTGGTTGATTGCCTCAATAAATATATTCATTTTTATTCCTTCAACCATCCCTATACAACCTCCATAGTCACACAAATTTTCCTAGACCAGATTTTCTATCTTTATGGTATTCCTTCATCTATTGTCTCAGATCATGATGTAACCTTCACTAGCCATTTTTGGATAGAACTACTTTGATACACTGACACCTAACTGAATATGCATTCTAGGTATCATCCAAAAATGGATGGATAGACTAAAATTATCAATAAATGCTTGGAAATTTTCCTTCATTACTTTACCTCAGAACAATAACATCAATGGGAAAATTTGCTCCCTCTCATTTAATGGTGGTACAATACCTCCTACCACACTTCAATAGAAATGAATCCATATGAAGCAGCTATGGTTAAGCACCACTAGTGATCCTTTAGTACACCCCTAGTAGTTCATAAATTTAAGCGGTCAACATGATTATTTGAACCTAGGATTAGATCCTCAGTACTCTATGGGGAAAAAATCATATGGCACAAAATCGAATGAAACAATAGATAGATCAACATCATTCTGAGCATACTTTTTAAGTAGGTGATATGGTTTTTCTTCACCTACAACCCTATAATAAATCCTCCTTAAAACTCAATGGGCATCATAAGATAGCTCCCAATTTCTATAGACCATATAAGGCTCTTCAAAATATTTGGTCAATTACTTATAAATTTTAGCTCCCACCATCTTCCCGAGTTCACCTAGTATTTCATGTCTCTTGTCTGAAGAAATTTCTTGTCAAAAATATTAGAGTGTAGAATTTTTTAATAGAACTTGATATATAATGAAGGATCCATTCTTATTGAACTAGAGGCAATCCTGGATAGGTACACATGCCAATTTCACTCCCACTCCATTACCAAGGTTTTAATTTAGTGGCACAAAATGTAACTAGAGGATGCAATATGGGAACCATTATTTCATATTCAACACCAATTTCCACATCTAAATATTTAAGGATAAATATTTTTCTAAGAGGGAGGGGATGTTATGAACCCATGATATCTATTTTCTTTACTTTTTTAGTTTAGTAGTTGTTATGGACACATATACTTTGTAAGTCATCTAGTGAGCATTTTGTTTTATCCCAAATTCATGGAAAGTAGTAGTTGATTAGATTAGAATTCATATTTAAATAAGTGTTGAGGCCAATGAAGGCATCCATAAATTTATTTTATTGAGCTTGCTCAAAGGAGGTTATCCCATGGAAGTGGTCTGTGATCAATATAATCATTTCAATGCTTCAGCTAATTTTATAAATATGTTATTTTATGCATTTTTATCAATTTATTATAGAAGGATCCTCTCAGCAACATGATTAGTGTATACAATACCAAATTTCCCACTAGAACTTCCATCTCCTTCTCAGAGCAAGGGATCATCAAGGATGATTTGGATTATCATGCACTTTTTATTAGAGATTACATTCATAATCATCATATTCATAGTTTTCTCATAGATAATGGATATAGTGTGAACATGTGCACTATATCATTATTACAGCATTTGGGATATTCAAAGTAGGATATTACCCTGATGGACATAGTCATTAATAAATTTAATGGGAACATATAGAGTTTATTGGGTGAGATTGTACTTCCTCTATAAGTTGGTATAAGACATGTGCTCACACCATTTACTATAGTTCCCAGTGTAGGATTTTTTAATATGTTACTTGATCAACCATGGATTTAGAAACTTTGAGAAGTACCTTATATAGTTCATAGATGCATGAAATTCATTAATGTTAATCAAGTTATTATAGTTGGTGGAGTTCCATATGAGTTACCACTTCCCACTTTAGATCCATATTCTATAGTAGAGTCACCAATTTTAGTTATGCCATTAGTTCCAATTTTTCCACTAGTTTAGTTCCTCCTTCAGTTCCAATTTAGAAATAATTTAGGCATCCATCACTAGTAGAAAGAGTTCATACACCTCCATATATTTAATACTATAGATATATTATAGATATAGTGTTCACACCCAGGGTAGTATCATTGATATCTCAAACATCTACTCATAGAATACATGTTCAGAGAGATTCTCATACTACCAGATGGGTCCCTAGGATCCCTATAGTTACATCCACTTCACAAATTTATAGGGGAAACCCATAGTTAGTTTTGAATTCAGATATTTTATAGAATTTAAAACATACATAGCTCTCAGAGCCACCATCTCAGCCCTTCCATCATGTTTCACGATCATGCACAATTCCTCTCCTTGATATAGGACACCATGATAAGGAGTATCCCATGAGACTAATCGATTAGTATCATCACTTCTCAATTTCACCTATGCATAGTTTTTTATGCTTTATTATACATAGCTTATATCAAAAATACAAAAACAATACAACATATCAAAAACACAAAAAAATTCAAATATATTAAAATTCCAAAAACATTCAAATATGTCAAAACACCAAAAACATTTTGATTTTATGCATTATCCATGATTTACATTTTTACTACTATGTTAGATTTACATTAGCTATTTTATGATATTTTTTGTTCATTTATCTACATTACCATGATTTACTTGATCTTCTTTGAGTGTATGTAGTGAATTCCAGATCCTTGATCTCTTCACTCTACCCATTGAGGGGGCATCCTACTTTTACATTGAGACATACATCGATATACATACCCATTGGGGGCATCTTCTACATGACTAAACCATCTAGGTTATGTCATTCCTACACCACACACTCTAATTATCATGTTGATTCACATTTTTTTATAGCTTACATAGATTACTCTATCAAGACTCACTAGTATATAACACTTGTGTATTTCTTAGCATATACCTAGTCTTGTACTAGCATGTTTTACATACATTAACTTCTTGATTTGATTAGTTAGATATGATTTTACTTCCAGTTATCACATGTTTTATTCTTAGCATAACTTGATGTGATTTCATTTTTTAGTTCTTATTTGTCTCTTGTATGTGACTTAAGACATTTCCCAATGTCCTTTGTTTTTATTCATGTGTGTGCCTTGAGACATTTATCAATGTCCTTTACTTGTAATCTTCTATGTGATTATGGCTTTCATGATAACCTTGCTTATTTTAATTGTATGTTTATGTGGTGTTTAAACATGTCTTATATGCTTGCCTTCTAGTTTGAGTGATATGTGCCCATGTCCCTTATTTGATTGACCCCTTGGCCACTATTGTATGCCTCTTGTTTCTTGCCTTGTGTGTTTGCTTCTTTTTTTCTTCTCATTATTTGTAATGCCATAATCCATATCATGAATTATTCTTGCTTTCTTGGATGCCATGATGGACATCATGATCCATCCCTCCTTGACAACTAACAACTAACCAGACTTCCAATTTTAGTTTTAATTTAGTATATTGCACATATTATTACATTTTTATATCTATCTAGGTATACCTATATTGATCTAATAATCTCTTTTACAAAATATGCTATATCTTGAGATATCTTGTCAATTGTCATTGCTATATCATGTATTTCACAACATAACACACTTTCAAGGCTCTTTCTTCTGAGGTCAGTCATTATAGGGTTTTCATTCCTACCCTCAAAAGAGGGGGAAAAAAACATGGGTTTTTCCATAGAGATCAAAGCTCATACTAGTTAAAAAACTAGTTTCAGAACACTTAGAAAAACAATCAGAGGTTAAACTAGGTAGAATAGACTAGATAATACTGATGGTTCCAAAATAGTTTTCAATTTCAGCAAAGGATAATATCAATAGACATGAAAAATAGTGCCAGACACTAGGGTGTCCTATTTTTGGTGCTCCTATCCAAAAAATAGAAAAACCAATTTTTTTAGAAGTAGAAAAGTAGGTTTAACTATAATTTTGCACTTTTAGACCAGTTTAGAATCAACAATTTTTAGTACACTTTTACTTTAAAAATATATATATAAGGGGCATCATGCGTGATATGATGGCTCTCACTTCCAATTTTAGATATGATAGTTGGTATAACTTATAGATCAAAATGCATGTTTCAGACACCAGTGATTAGGGGCAATGTGCATGACACATTTTTTTTTGAGTTCATCATATCACCCAAGTGTTCTCAGTAGTTTCATGCCTTATTCCATTTGTCGGTGGTTTGCATCACTTTGGAGTGGATTTCATATAAGCCTAACCTCCACATTTTAGAATGGATTTCATATAAGCCTAGTGCCTAGTTTCAGAGAGGCTTTCATACAAGACTAATCTTAATATTTAAGAATGGCCAAAAGTGGCCTAATTTCCAACATTATCAGACTACAAAACATTCATTAGCTTTAGGATCCATCTCATATGACACACATTTCATACTAGTATCAACTTATAGCTTCACTTCATGGGGCAATGATGGAACTAAAGAACTAGCTAGTCTTTGTATTCTTGAGCCACCTATTTAGAGGGATTAGACATAGTCTAAACATTGATTAACACATACGTGATTACATAGCTTCACTTAGTGGGCAATGATGGATCTAAAGGGATAGACTTTATAGTCTTGAACCACTCTCAAGGAATTGAAAACTCAACTTTGTTCATGATATTTCTCTTAGTACAACATCATCCAACATCATAATAGGTTTTGTGTTGGTTTGTATACCCAATGAAGTGTATTCATTCCTTTTTTTTCTTCTCTCTCTTACCCAACTTTATACGTTCTTATTTTAGATATAACATATCAGTTTGTATACCTAGTGAGGTGTATTCATTTTTTTCTTCTCTTTCTTACCTAACTTTATACGTTCTTATTTTAGATATAGCATATCTAGTAAGAACTAATCTACTCTTTGTTTTCTCTTACAAATTCACACTTTATAATGTGCTCTCTCTATGCACACCCAACATCACAATAGCTTCATGATCTTTACCCTTGTATTTAGGTTTAGGTAATATTGATATATTTATTTTATCCTAGTATTCTTATTTATTGCATTACTAGAATAAAGTGAGGGAAAATGTAGTCATAAAAAATTCAAAAATTAGTAACTTGAGTGTGACTTGTGACATCCATCCCATATGTCCCTCTTTGTTACATTCATGACCCTCATAGACATCTTTTCATTGATTCTTAGATATCCAAAGCCTTCTAGACCTAATCCCAGTTGAGTCAGACTCCTCTTTCCATGATAGATCTATCCACCCAAGTCCCATCACCTTAGGACTATAGCACCCAACTTGGACTATAGCACTCAACCCTAAGGTGTCCCATTTTTAGTGATCTTGTCCAATCACATTTTAAGCCCAAATTGTCTTTTCCTTCTAGTTCCTATCTTCCTTCTTATCAACCTAACCTGAATGAATTTGACCCGTGATAAATAGATCCCTATAAAATCCAAATCAAATTTTATTTAGAAGGGTTTGGCAAATATCATAAAGGAAACATGAATACAAGTAAGACTACACAATCATATTTCCCTATTCTATATATATATCCATCCAATAACATTTAAAAATTATTCAAATCTTTACACCAGACCCTAATCACCTCAAGCACACTTAGTGTAGCATTTTATGCCTTAATACAAACTATTTCACAAAGCACATCAAGTGGAGAACAACATATGGCTTGATCCTTCTTTAAAGTAATTGTATGTAGGTAGCATGCCCATACAAGGGGTGTGGATACATGTTTAATGAATCTTACACACACTAACCCCTCCCCCCTGCCCCCCCCCCATATTTCTCAAAATTTGTTAAAGCACAATGGAATCTAGGGTTTGAAGACAAAATCAGCTCTATAGGGAGTTCTACAGACATCTAACAGTCAAAATTTCATAAGGTCTCACACACACAATGAATAAAACCTAGAAAGGGCAGGTCTCTTAGACAATATCAACAAAAGAGGACTATAACATTGGAGCTTAGGGTGTCCTATTTTTGACACTTTTTCTAATCATAAAATGAAGGCCAAATCCTAATTTTTGATAGTGCCTCAGTCTTGCATAGTGAATTCCATCCTCTATCTCATTCATATCAATTAGTTTCTAGCTAAGTCTTATTTTCTTTCCCTTATTACTATTTTATAAAATTTCAAATTATAATCAAATTATACAAATCAATAGCTTAATTATTGCATATTTATTTACTAGTTTACTACTTAGACCATTTAACTAAATTAGGAATAATACATGAATATTCCTAAAAATGTTAAATCCCATTGACTACCTCTATCTATGCCTCAATTTGATTGATGATCTCATCATACTCCCTAGAAGATTTACTCGACCTTTCCTCAAACAATATAATCTAATCCTCATAATCCTTAACTAGTTCTCTTAGTTTGTGAATCTTTCTCATTTTAAACTTAAACTCTTTTATGGAACTTACCAACTTGGCCTCAAGATCTACTTCAACTTCCTTTTCATGTGATTCTATATCAACCACAATGCCCTTCCCACTTGAACAACCCTTATTATCTGATTCTATGTCTATAAAAAAGGTTTCATTATTATCATATTTAGGTTCATGACTTCCATCATCACTATTAGATGCACTTGAGTCACTTAAAACATAAGAGTTATCTTATTTAGTATAAAAGCTTCTCTTGTTTTAGAAAGTTCCTTTCCTACCTTCATATTTCTTAAAATCCTTCTTGTGTTATCAATATTATAGGTCTTATTATCATCTCCATGATGTTCATCATGTTCTTCATTATGCTTAGATTTATCCATGTTAGGACACTTGGATGCAAAGTGACCAATCTTTCCACAATTGAAACATTTGAAGGGTAACTTGCCTTTATACTTACCAAATCTAAACCTTAACTTTATTACAAACATGGCTATCAGTTGATCATAATCAACATCTGATCATTCCTCATCCTTGACTTTATTAGTTTTTTAATTCTAAACTTTGAAATCAACTTCCTTCTTATAATTTCTTCCTTAATTAGTTCTCATCTAATAGGCAGTCAAAATTCCAAGAAGCCCATCCATCTCTAGCTTATCCAAGTCTTACTTCTCTTCTACTGTAGATAACTTAAAGTAAAAATTATGAGTTAGTGATCTAAATAAATTTTAAATAACTATAGATTCTTTCATCTCTTCTCCAAATCCTCTAATGACATTGACAACTTCATCCACCTTCAATAGGTAAGATGCAATTGTTTCATCTTCAAAATTTCAAACTATCTCTGGTGGGTCTACAACTTAGCCATCTTCACCTTGGTGTCTCCTTCATATATGGTCTTTAATTTATCCCATATATATTTGGATGATACAAAATGTATTACCTTCATAATCTCTACCTTTTATAGTCCACAAATAATGGAATTTATTACCTTAGAGTTGTTTTCATTAGCCTTCTTACTATTGCATTTGTTGGTGGAATAGGAGGAGAAATATAAACATTTAAAACTAACTACTAAATATCATTTACTTGAGACATCAAGTATATATTCATCTTTACATTCCAAAAGGAATAGTTAGATCCATTTAACAATGGACCTTTATTGGTATAGAAACCACCTTGAGCTTGTTAACTAGTCATCCTTACTTATAGGATCTCATTTAAGATTTTAGACATGCTTCAAAGGACTAGGCTTTGATACTAATTTTTGGAATCAAAATTAATAATGGGAGGTGAATATATATTCAAAAAAAATCTTATATAATATTAATTAATCAATCATATATCATTTAGATAAGCATGTACATATTTAGAAAGCATAAACACCAATCCTCAAGATCATGAAACACATGAACACAAAATATATGTGTGAAGCCCTCAAGGGGAAGAAAACCCATTTATGATATAAATGTATTATAGTCCTATAATACAAACACCAACTTTAGTGAAGTAATAACATCACATGGAGCACCAACCCCAACTAGCTAAACACCAACTCATCTAGGCTTTATCAATCACCCACTTGTAAGGAGACACAAACCTCCTAGATGACTTAAAACTAACTTAGACACCTAAAACACTTGATCAACTTTAGAACACCATGCTTCTCATAAAATATATGATGATCTCCTTCTTCAGCTCTTCACACACTTCTATCCCTCTCAAATTGGCCTCTAGCCTTCTTCGCTCAACTAGCCCTCTTCTTGACTTGATTAGGTCATATGAACTTTATCCTCACACATAGAAGCTCTATTAAATGTTCATCACTGATCCTATATCCTCTTATGATGTTGTATAATTCCTCCTACTCTGAAATATACTTTCTTGTTGGCTTACTTTACACTCCCTAATAGGCCTAAAAATGCCTAGTATTTATAAAAGACTTTCATATTCATATCCTTCTTGGTCAATAAAATATCCTTATACTATTAGGTCATCCATGAATTTAATCTTAGGACATACTATATACATAAATAAAAAAAAAATTGAGTCCCTTAAAGTCTGATCTTTCTCAAATAGACCTTATCTCTCCTTTAGGTCTCATGGAGACCTAATCCTATTAGGCCTACTTTACACATGTTACCCTTTGATATTCATGGAGAACATAAAAAAAATTAAATGGTATAAAAACATCATGTTATATTCTAATAGACCTATTAAAATCTAATATAGTCTCAATAACACTTTTTAGCTCATACCAGTACTTGGAGCACAACATTAGTATTGTCCATATTAGGCTTATGCATACCCAAAAAGTATGTCTTAAATAATTGAATAATAAACATAAATTTTCAAAAAAAATATGGTAAAAAAATAAATATACATAATATATATTACCTTAGGGTCATAACCATGTGCATTAGAGTTTATAAACCCTTTTCTGCAAGTAACCCACTCATAACTACCAACTAGTCTCAAAACATAGTCATGAAGACTTGAACTTTAATACATAAAAGAATAATTTATATTTCCTACTTAACCTTGAAGATATTATTTTAAATATTTTTATCACTCTTAAGTACAAATATTTCCAGCTATAATTCCAAATATTGGTCTTGTAGACCAATCTTTTATCTTCAATATACATATTCAAACTTGAACGAGCCAACCTATTTTGGCTTTACCATTTCAATCACTTTTCCTTAAAATTTTATGAAAATCATGGATAAGAAATTAATGGCCTAAATAAAAAATCATATACATAGGATGATTTAGTTCAAGATAAAGAGCCTCCAACTCGTCACTACAACTTGCATACCCAGATCTACCAATTTACCTTCAAACATAATCATGGTGATAATGACCTTCAATACCTATGTAGACACTTTCAGAGACTCTTTATTAATGTGGATGATAGTATGATATAATTATATAACTCTTATGTATAAATATACCATGTTCAAGTGATAGTATTGGTCTTGCAAAGCAATCTTATAATATTACATCTTCACTATTACATCTGTACAAGATAGGTTAACTTATGAGAAATAATTTCATCATATATAATGACCTTTAAAACATGTATCCAAAATTAAAATGTATTATAGTTCTTTTAAAACCTTTACATGCACTTGGATTCATCCCTAGTGCATGATAACACTTCCCTAAATAGCTTCTCACTCCTACCTAGTTTTCCCACTATCTACACCATTAAGGCTTTTAGTGATAGGTCAACTTGTATTATCGGTTTAAAAACCATAATGTTTATAACCTAATTAAGAAACATAATTCAAATAATATAAAAGTATTAGGCTTTAACATTCATCTAATTATTAACTTTCACTTGGTCAACTCTACCTGCTATAATAAAGTTATGAAAAACAAGGCCTTTCCTATAAGGTCCACTCATTATCCTGATAAACAAATCACACTTATAGATTCTTGAGAGAGTTTAATATAACCTAAAATATCTTTCATATAAATTCTAAACCATTCTAGGTTTTTTTATCAAGATCTTTCTCATCGAGTCAAAGTTAAGGTTTTAGAGAGATTTAAACCACTTTACACTCTTAATGATCATTTGTAAAGCTTAGCCCCTTATTCCAAAAACCAATGCTTTAAAATTTTATCTAGGACCCTTACCAATATAAAATTAATGAATTAGGTTATCACATAGAATTTACACATGGCAATGAACACATGAGAGTCCTTCTTGGGTTGAGAACCCTTCATTTTATACAGTCAAGAGACCTCAAAACACTTTTTCTTGCCTTTTATTACAAAATTTGACCTTATAATTGGTCAAAAAACTTGGGAAAAACTTATCACATCACTAAAAATTCTCATATGTTCATTATTACCTTTGAAACTGATCATGATACCTCATTAGGTCACCGTCTCTCTCTTTGCTCTCTAGGCTTTTAACCTGTAAGTCACATTAGGCCCTAAAAATGAACTTATAGCCAATGTCCATGTGATATACACATAATATATATGATAAATAGAACTATAGAATTCTCAAACACTACTTTGAATCCTTTATAGGCCTTGAAAACACTTTTAGGTACTGCAGGGTCTTGAACTAGTCTAGTTGCATGTTAGGTCTATAGGTCTTACCTCTGTAGGATCACCTTGAAAAAAACCTAAGTGATACAATACCTCATATTAATAATAAAATAACCCTATACTAACTCTTATGATTTTGTGCATCCATATCATAATTCCACCATTCTCATACCTTTTCACAAGGTTATTTCATACTATGATTGATGTCATGATTGGGATTCTTAAGGAATTTTGAGACTTGACAACAAATTTTGAACATAATTATTGGTGATTTTATACCTTTATCTAATGAATTTCATGTTCCTTAGATAATATCATACCTCTATACATACTTCTTTATTCTCATCATGCATATTCTCATGATATGACTATGCTTGTTATGACTTGGCTTCTCAAGATACATAATACTCAAAACATGCTTACATTGACCTAAAAACTTGGCATCAACTTTAGAAAAATCATTAGGTTGCCTTAAAATTATATCTAAATAGAGGGATATTAGGTTTCCTTCAAATTTTATCTTCTCACATGGTTCATATCTCATAAATTACTCATTATGCATTTGCACCTTGACATCAGTGATATCAACCTTGACCTTGACATCAAAGACATCAATCTTGACCTTGATATCAATTAAAAAACTTATCAACATTTATTTCTTATTTTATTCATAATGTCATGGATGACCATAGACATCTTTTAGTGTGGGGTAAGTGTGAATTAAGTAGAGTTACAGAGTGCAAAGGAAATTATGAAAGGGAATGCACATGAAAAAGGGGCATGTAAGTGGAAGCCTATAAGGAAAAGTGGATATACAAAATGTGTTTCATAACCACTATGAGGATTCAATATAAATAAATTATTTTCCTACCTTGGAAATGGAAATTTTAAAAGTCTTTACAACTATGATGCACTTTGAGAAAAGTATGGGATGGGACAAATATGTTAAATGTGATCAAATCATGTATATAATGGCAAGTTTTCCAAATAAACATCAAGAAAATACTTTTTTAAATGAGTGAAATTATAGATGAGGTCATGGGGAAGTAAACTTGGATTACCCCATGAAACTATAAAAGGTTAACTAGTCATCATTTTAAAACTTTATTTTTACTAATTCATAGAATTACAAAGCCAATTAGAACATTTTAACACTATTAAAGGAGCCAGATGTATAAATAATTGAGTGTAATCCTTCTAAATGGAATGTACCTATTGGTGAATCAATGTAGTAGAGGCTAGCGACTCCTTTTCAACCCCTTTGCTTTGTGCCTAGTATTGGTAGGGTGTGCCAAAAAAGGACTTGTATTGTGGGAATATTTCCCCAAGGAGGACTTGATTGATCAAAATAGATGAGAAATTTATTTTTACAATGATATATATAATGAAGAGTATCATTGTGAATGGCCTCAAGAAAACATTATTTTGGCACTGAGAGAGGTGGAACTCTGTGATAAAATTTATGTGGTTCCTTGATAGTGCACAATGTCTTAGGCAATCATGATGCTTTTGAAATTTACTCATAAAATTTCAAGGTAGAATGCTTTGTAGGAAAGTGATGTAAAAAAACTTAGGAGGAAACATCAATAGGTCATTTCTCTCTATCACCAAAAGTGCATATAAAAGATAAATCTTGAATAGGAGTTAGGAGAGCTCAAGCACCAACTATAAATAACAATAATGGCTAGAGTAATGACCTTAACACACTAAAAGTATATTTTAGAGTAGGAGACAAACCTTATGTATGGAATCCATCTTTCCAAAGAGGCTAATGATAAATTAGAAACCCAGGTGGAACTATTGTTGAAAAAATTTAAAGACCAGCCTAATCCTTAACAAGAGAAAACTTGGGCAACAAAGCAATTCATTGACACCATAAAAGTATGTAAGAGTTTTTTAATAGATTTGGTGATATGATTCCCATCTTTGATGGGGATTTTGTTAAACTAGTTTGGCCTAATTTATTTTGAAAGCAAGGCTTAAATTAGAAGAACTTCAACACCAATAATTGGTTGATAACATGTTAATAATAAAAGTTACATTTGAGCTCACCAAAGCATTTCAAGATGTGGAGGCCCTAGAAAACAAAATAAGCACTCACCATCAAAATTTGAATACCAATTTTGTAGTTATCCAAGGACATGTTTCGATACAATTTTCTTCAATAGAAGATGTTCATAAGGATGTTTTTGCATCACTTGAGAATTTAACCATTCAAGAAGGTGAATCTATAGAGAAACTTGAGGAGACTAAGTGACTTAAATAAGTAGTCAATGAAATCACTTCTAAGATCTTAAATACATTAAATCATTAGGATGAAGTGAAGTAATAGGTTGAATAGATAGCACCTTAGATTTTACTAGTAAAGGGACTTGAATGAAATTCATAGCCTAGGATGGACTATTAACTTAGTGCAGGGTGATATTGGGCCTTAATTTTTGAATCAATTTTGACTAAGTAATTTTTTAAGACAAGTGATGCAAAAGGAAACATAGGTGAGAGATAAAAATGACAAGGAAGACCCTAGTGTAGGAGACCATAGTGTGAAAGAGGAATGTCACATGGAATGAAGAAGCATGAAATATGGAGAACTCAAGAATGTTGGACTCAAATATTAGTGAAAGACTTGGGAAAGGAACAAAAATAGAGATGGTTAGGGAATGGTTGACATGAACATCAGATAATAATAGTCAAGCATGAATCCAACACCAATTTGTGGGAAGATAGGCACATGAAGATAAGGATATAACATAGAGAGATCATATAGGGGTAGTTTGGTACATGTCCTTAAGAATTCATTGTAAATGAATTTCCATGACTCATTTTTTTTAATAGTCATTAGCGAGTCATATTTTTGTAATTACTCATGTAAATGAATGGTCAGGGTAAACCATGCATAAACACCCCCTTTTTTTTACTTAGTTTTATTGTTGATTATTATAAAACTAGAGTTTTTATAATCTTGGATATGACATATGAATGCAATGAAAGGAAGCTTATGTGTTGATGAAATACTTGTGTAATATATTCAATAATATATGGAGTTATTACTATTTTATTATCAGTTTTCACCTGTTTTATTTTTCTTTGGTTAAGTAACGAATAAATAGTAAAGAGTTAGATATGGAACTAAGTATGAGATTATAACTAAGTGATTATTTAATCACCCTAGCTTAGGAAATTAAATGAATACACCTTCACATGAGAAAACCAATAGGAACTAGTGTTAATCTATGAAATTAAGGTGAGAGCATGATAACTTTTTATTGCATGATATGCCGAGGCACTATCTCATTATAACTCTTTTTCTCTTAGGCATGCAACTAGGAAAAATATATGCTAGACTAAATGAAAATATCCCAACATTAGTCAAAATGAATTTTAATAAGAACATGATTAAACTACTAATTTATTCAGGTGTTAGGTTTTAAACCACCACTAAGTGAAAGAAGCACTCATGAAAACCTCATAGTAATTTCACACTAGTAAATTTATATTAATTATCATTCTAATATAATTTATATGAAAAGTAAATTAATTACCCTAGTCAAGTAAATATGACATGTGGAGCATTTTATTCGCATATTGAGGTTAAAGGATGTGCCAGGTTATTGGCTTCATCCCAATAGTATGAGAATTTAGTTTTTGGAAGAGAGTTGGAGAGTCATCTCAAATCATAAGAGGTAGAGAAAGAAAAATAAAAAATATGGGGAGACACGAGTCTAGCATCAAATTAGTGTAAAGCTGAGATAAACTAATAGACTAAGAGAGAAGAGCTAAGATCCTACTATGATAAATATATATTCATTATAAACCTATAATTGGACTAGTAAAGTATTATGTGTGGTTATAGAGAAAATTCAATGTGTGTGTACACACGCACACACGTAATTGTAATCTCTATAAAACCACTAAAATAAATAGAGTCTTTAAGTTTCCATTCTAATTATTGTGATTTTAAATGTATAATAGAGTTAATTAAATTTAGTGCCACTATTGGGAATGTAAATAATTCATTAGGCCCCTCATTATCATCTATATAAATCGTAATCCTAGAAGGTTTTCCTTACTAAGATGTGTGACAATCTCATTTAGTCATTGGAAATTTTTGAAAGAGAAGTATATTATTGAGTGAATATATGGCACACAAATGTAATAAATATGGAAGAGTGTAAAAACAATGTGTGTATAGAGTTGTAAACTTTATAGAAATAGTGAGAGGAATCTAAGAAATAATGGGTGCAATAGATATAATACAAAGAATTAGAGTTATTTATAAATATGTGATTGCTAATGAAATATAAAATGCTTAAGATATTTAACTAGAAGAGATATAATATGAACATGTAAATATATTTATAAAAGCTATTGAAAAGATGGGATTAATTAAAAATTAGATACCCCTTGATATGGTGGAGGCTTGATCCACAAAAGCATTGTAGATTGGATAAAAGATATGGACAAATTTATTAATTATGAATCAATATGAGGACCCAAATAATGTGTATTTTGCATGTACAAATTTAAAATTTCATACATCCTTATGGTGGAGTCATGTGTATCTATAAAGAGAGAAATTAAACAAAGATAGAAAAATAGTTTGGGATAGAATGGTGAAAATTTTGAAATTTGAGTTATTGATTTTGGATTATCAACTTATGTTTTTTAAATGTAAAATTGAGTTATATGTGAAGGACTACATAAATTAATTTTACAAGTTGATTATTAAAGACAATCATGTGAAAAAATATCAATGTGTAAGCCTATCTATATTATTTTAAGGGAGAGGAAAAATTATCTAGTATGTCAAATGACTTGTAGAGGTAAAGAAAAATTCTCAAGAGGAAGAGGGAAAAATAATAGTGGAATAGCAAATTATAGTCATGAAGGTAAAACAAGTACTTCACAAATTCATAATCAAGCATTAAGAGGAAGATAGGTAGAGGTTACTTCAAAAAAGGAAGAAATATGTTTTACTTTGGATAAGGAAGAGGATTCATGGGTAGTTTATTTTAATGAAGAGATATTAACATAGTGTATCTGAATTCCCTAAAAGATTTTGTAATAATAACAAGATGAATGAACTAAACAAATAATGTTACTATATGGATGAATAAAGTTTTGTATGGCAACACATATGGAAGAACTAAATCATGGTGAAGTTATAATGATTAAGGGATTGTTTTTGAAACCATCCAAGGAGGAATATGAATTGGTGAAATAAATAACATATTTCACACTTTGTAAAAAGTGGGAGTTATGTGTTGTAAAGTCATTAATGATAGTTGTAGCATGGATAATATGGGTTGAAATTAAATGGTGCCAATGCTTGGGATGAAAATATTAGTGCATCCAAACCCATAAATATTTTATTGGTCACTTAAGGCCATCAAGTGTTGGTGAATGAGAAATGTATTATTATTTTAAAAATTGGTTCATATAAGGATGGTGTGTTATGTGATATTATGCCCATGGATGTATGTCATGTGTTTTTATGAAGACCAAGAAATTTTGATAAAACACACGTAGATTATAGTATAAAAAACACCTACACACTTGTGAAGGATGGTAAGATCATACATTGACCGCATTTAAGGAAAGAGTATAAGAGGTGGAAAAGAGTCCTAAGTTTTTTTGCTTTGTAATAAATAATTTTTAAAGGATACAAAGAAGGAGAAGGCATGCTTTGTATTCATCCCAAATCTAATACAAGTTGTGATCATAAACAAGGTCAGTGATATTCCTTTTAAATTTAAAAATCATTTAAAAGAGTTTTTAATATAATTTTAGTGAATTTTTAAGATGGACTACCACCTATGAGAAAAATTAGTCCTAACATTGAACTAGTGTCTGAAGTAATTGTTAGAAACAAGGTATCATATAGGTTAATGCCTATGCAATATGAGGAAGTGAAGAGACAAGTAAATGATTTATTTTAGTAATAATATAAATATTATCCCTAATTCCATTTACAATAATATTATCACCTAATAAAGTTGTTGCTTGGAGGATGTGTATGTATTCAAGAGAGATAAACAAGATCACTATCAAGTATATATTTCAATTTCCAAAATGGACAACTTGATGGATTATTTGAGTTGATAAAATTAATTCTCAATGATATATTTGAGGAGCGGGTATGAAAAAAATTAGATAATAGAGGTTGATGAGTGGAAGACCACATTAGAGTTGAATTATGTATTGTATGAGTGGCTTTTTATGTCATTCAAATTTTAAATTGGACCTAGTATATTAGTGAGACTCATGAATGGTGTGTTAAAATATTATATGGTTAAGTTTGTCATTTTATTTATCCTGATGAAATTTTAATTTTTATTCTTTCAAATGATGAATGTTTGTTAAATTTGATAATGTTTTTGTAAAAGTTGAAGGATAAGTTTCTAGTCAAGCTAAAGAAGTGCATCTTCATGGAGGAGGAGATGATATATTTAGGGTTTTTATATGTAAAATGATGATTAAATGGATATATAAAATGTAAAATAAATAGTTTGATGTTTATAATTTAAAATAATATTTAAGGATGAAAGTTTTCATGGGTTGGAAACCTTCTATAGTAAATTTATTAGAAAATTTAGTTTTATATGTGCACCCATTAAATAAGAAACAAAGGGAGATAAAAATACGTTTATGTGGATTTTTATAGTAGATTAAAATTCACATTATTTAAAGAATAATGTAATAGAAAAATTGTTGTTGGCATTTTCCAATTTAAATAAGGTGTTTCAAGATGATTGCAATGCAATTGGAAGATCCATAGGAGTAATATTAAGAAAAAAGGTATGCCCATTACTTAATTTAGTGATAATTTGAAAGGATCCAAGAATAAGTAATCATATGACCAAGATTTATATGTTATCGTACAAGATCTTAAGAATTGGTGGAAATATTTTATACCTAAATAAAAAAAATTACATGAATCATCAACCATTACAATTCATAAAAAACCAAGGTAAGCTAAAACACAAACACATGAATAGCATTAAATTTATTCAAATTTGTTATTTTTATTTTAGGGATAATAATGATCAATATAATAAGTTTATAGATGATTTAAGTCCAATATCTCTGATAGTAAAAATGATAATGGTATAATTCATTGTGTTTAACTTAATAAAGAATTATATGAGGAGATTTTAATTTTCTGAGGTACAGAACATGCATGAATCTATTTTTTTTGGAAAGAACATCATGGCTACAATATATGATATAAGATGGATTTTATTTTCAATGAAAATATGTTATTTACACCTTAAGGTTCCATGATGGATAAACTATTGAAGGGAAATCTTAGTGGAGGCCTAGTTGGTTGATTTGGTGTTGATAAAAAAAAATGGCACAACTAAGTGAATGCCAATATTTACCAATGATGAGAATGGATGTCACTATATTCATATAAATATGTATTATTCTCCAAAATGTTAAAATAAAATGTTATGAACTTGGGTTGTATCAAAAATTATTATTTTTTGAAATTACATGGGAAAAGTTGACCATTTATTTCATTTATGGGCTACCAAGAAATCAAAAAGGTAATGCCTTTATTGTTTATTTAGTAGATATAGTTTACAATATGGAAATATATATAACATGATATAATATTATTAATGCCACAAAAGTCACAAATTTGTTTTTCAAACAAGTTGTGAGATTAAATGGATGACCAAGGATAATTATACCAAATAAAGATACTAGATTTGTTATAATTTTTTAGAGAAAGTTTTCAAGGAAACTAAGCATGAGATTAGATTTGAATCCAAACTATAATACTAAAATATATGGGATAATATAGATAGTGAGTAAAATTATTATTAATTAAATTAAGTGTCTTGGTTGATAAAATCCTAAATAAGGTGAAATATCACTACCACAAGGTGAGTTTGCTTAAAATAATATAATGAACTTAGGTATGATATTGATTTTAATCTAGATTATCTGTGGTTTTAACCCTAGAGGAGTGTGTAGATTCAAGATCATGTTAGATATGAGGAGTGATTAAAAATAAAATTATGTAACAAGTGTGTATGATGTGCATGAACAAGTGAAGAGAGGATTACAAGAGGATAAAATTAATTACCATAACCACAATGATCAAACAAGGATAGAAAATAATCTACAAGATATATAATTGGTATTTTTGAATTTGTGTAAGGAAAAGATTACCAAAGGAGAAAAAAAATTAATTAGAATAAAATTTGACATCATGGAGTTTCAAGAAAATTTTCATAAAATTCTTATAATATTTATCTACCATATCGAATGAGTATTTCACCTATCTTCAATGTAGTAGATTTTTACCCTTACTTATTTGAATAATCCAGTAGTGAAGGGTAAATTTTAGATTATTTAAATGTAGATTGGAAACATTAGTTTCTTTAGAAGGATAAATAAGATATTAAAATTCTATTGTATACATGGATCAATTAAAATACAATAGGTATATAGTACATACAATATTAGTGAAGCAAAAATATAAATAAGATCAACATGCAACTTGGATGAATGCATTAAAAGTTTTAAAAAAAATTAAAAACCATTCATTATCTCATAGAGGTTTTATGATAAAGATATCATGGATAATTTCATTTACCCTGGGTGTTTTATGTAGGAAAATATACGTATACAAAAAAACTTACATTATCAAAAAATGTAGGTTCGGGTTATTATATAAACTTATGTAGTTGTTTTTGTTGTTGTATGGCTTGTTGTCTCATGAAATAATGTTGTGTGTGTGTAATAATATTGATACTAATATGAATAACATAATCAAGAGTTCCATGGGGAAAGGAATTTTAATAAACATGGTTTTGGTCAATTCCATTTTTTGAAAATACCCTTTTGTGGGATTTCGATGACATTTTTGCTTCATTCAAGCGATGGTATTAAATTTTTTGTTTTGTGTTGGTGTACGTTATGAAACTACTATGATAGTTACATATTATTTAAGTCTATGGTATATGGTTGTTTCTTTATATTATAAATAATACATTACATAACTAAACATATCAATATAATACAATGTTCATACCATTTTATCAAATAGAGGGAGTTTCATGGATGTGATAGGATGTCAATGGTAGGCCACTAGGATTAAATGGAAATTTTAGAAGAGAGTTATAAATTAGTCTCAGATCATCAAAAGAATATCAAAAAATAAAAAGTGAATTTGGAGAGAAGATTACATCTCTAGAGTATATCATAACAAAGATAGAGTTGAGTGAAGATTAGAGAGTGAAAGAGATGAGTTAAGAGCCCATTCAGATAAAATTATGTTCATTGTAACCCAATTTTTGAACTAAGGAAGTCTTCTTGAAATTCATAGGAAGATAAAAGAGTGTGACATTATGTGTATAATATTTTTAACACAACTGAACATCAATAAAGAGATTATTTTGGTTTCCATTATAAGTCTTTTATCTATAAATGTCCTTGAGAGTGAAGGAAATGTATCACCAATGTGGAATAAGGAAGCCATTCACTTGGACCCATCATTACAATCTAATAAAATCATTTAATATATCATATTTTTTAAAGGCTTATATTCTAATCCAAAGTGCACTAAGAAATATCTCACCAAATATTCAATACCAAACCATTATTTATAATGACACATTTCAAGTATTTATGATGAATGAAAACTTTAATGTAGAAGGGTAAATGTTTATCCAAAATATAATTTGAAGGTAAGTCCTCCAACTCAAAGGATAAGAGGTTTTCACTATCTATCAAATTTGTAATAATAGATTCGAAGTGTAAAGATTTGGAATAATTTTGTGAATTTGTATCAAATAATGACTTAAATTATAACCTTACCCAAAGTAGACCTTGTAATCAATTCTAAGATAGATATTTTGGTAAGAGTATTCTTAAGTAGATCTATGATTTAATAATATTTAGTGATATGAAACTTAAATATAGGAACCTAAAAAGGCTAGGAGGTTGGTTTAGGTTAACCCACCCTTGAGATTGAGAAGAAATAGAAGGGTTATATATAATATATGCCCTACCCATCCAATTTGACATGACATCTACCACATAATGAACATTCATATAATTTAGTATATAATATTTATCATTAATACTAACTAAATAAAAGTTATCAATTGCACTTGGATATTGTTTATGCCTATTTTTTCATCATATTATGAACTCACCACATGAACACAATAGTCGAGAAGCTTTAATTTATGAGAATAGAATTGGAGTGACAACATACACTAACAAGAATAATAGGTATCAACACATAAAAAATCATCACTAAAAATAACCGTATGATTATTCAAATAATATTCTAACATTCTATGATATATGAGAAGAAATAAAATATAATCATTGATAAAAATTTGCATAACAACTATATCAACATGCCAAATAACATAAAAAATCTAAAAATCCTTTGTATACATAACATCATAGAAACACATGTCATATATGAATAAAATATACCCATGAGGAAAGCTAAGAGGTGAAAAAATATAGATAATATACAAAATGAAGGAGAACCAAGTCTTATAAAATTCATCATGGTCAAATTTTGGATAATATTAATAACAAGTAAAGGTTCAATATAAATCCTATACGAATAATATTTGAAATAATAATAAAAAAATGATTTAGAGGGGATAATGCATGAATCCATAAGGTTATAAGGTTGAAAGTATTGGTTTCAAAAAAATGTTTGATGGGAAAATCACACAAGGGATATTAAACAAAGTAAAAATACACTAATATAATAAAATAAGGTACATAAAGAAATATTATCTAAATATAATAATTTTTTAATTCCTATTTTCTAAGGGGGTATTAAATGAAATTAATTTGAATTATTGATAATTGAAAAAGATGTTTTATAGATATGTAACTAATTTTAGGCTCACTTGTATCTTGAAAATCATTGTAAATGATAATAAACATGCTCTGAGATAGTGTAGAAAAAATATCATAAATATGACTAATCTCTATTGATGTGACCAAAATAGGCCACTAAAATAGTGATATTCTAATATTAAACTATGTACTATCCCAAAAGTGAAAATATGTTACAAAATGGAGGTCTAATTTTGATAATGATTATGTAGATCTACCTAGTCTAAAACTTTGCACACATGTTCATCAGTAGCGGCCTATCATAAACCTCTCCAAATTTTAGTAATATATGCACAAAACTTCCTAAATTATTTATCCTTTGCTCAAGCCCTAATTATTTCCATGAAACCTTACAAGGACATAAAAAAATTGATTTTGTTTTTAGGGGATTGTTTCGGTTATCCCTCCAATTTATGATAGGTTGGAAATTAATAATTATGTATTCCAATAATTATATCTATTTATATGATAATCCAACCCCTTGTTTATATGATACAATATTATATATGCTCTATCATTAATTGTTTTTTAGTAAAACTACAATAATTATTTAATGCAGTACTGAAATATTAATAGATGTGATATCTAAATGTCTTCCCTATAATCTCATGACTAGTGTGCTTGTGTACTTATGTACTTCTCAAATTTTTATTAGTGCACAAGTAGGACAATAAATAATCAAGGCATAATGAAACATGGTGCACATGGGAGGGAAAGGTCTAAAGGACACAAAATTAACACATACATTGTCACATTATTTCAATAAAAATTAGTATGAAGGAAACCATAAAAACATAGACCTATTGAACTACATGAATATCTAGGAGAATCCTAAGGTAGAAAACTGATAAATTAGAATATGTCCATGAATGGATATTGATATGGGAAGGATATATAGATCTAACATAGATTAAAATGAAATAATATTCTTGTTTTAATGAATTATTCATATGTACAAAAAAACAATAACAACATTATAATTACAAGTCTTATATAACCAAAATTAGATGTCTATAAATTTGACATCAAATCAAAAAAAGGATCTACAATTACATGTATTTTATTAGATATAGTTATTTCAAATTAAAAAAAGACTATTTTCCTTAGGAGTATT
>JARHVA010010694.1:0-137500 GCA_037957365.1 Torreya grandis | reverse complement strand
ATTATTTATTATTTTTTCTCTATGTTTGGTATACAATGGATAATATTTGTAGGTTTTATATATTTTATTTCTTTTTTATTTGTATTTTCCTTTCCCTACCATAATCTATTTCCCTAGTGGTAATCTTTCTACCACATCACTCCCCCTTTTTGTTTAATGATGAGGCTTTCCATTTTTAGGCACATCATCATCCCCCTTGTATTTATATCTTTCCCCTTTGAATCATCATTTCCAAGGATTATTATGCCATCATTATCCTAATTAATAATCACTTATTAATTTCACTTCTTATGTGGCTTATGAGTTTTTCTTGGCATTACTCTTCTTCACTAAGAATCCCCTTTTCAACTAATCTTGATAAAACCATCAAACTTGCTTATTTTGAATGTATGGATTTGCTAACAGAAATAAATGATAGAAAAATAAAAGGATACAACTTCAAATCATAATTATCTTGAGGGTGATGTGCTCAAATTGGTAAATGATAAGGTAGGGCCCATATTATATTTGACCATCAGGGATAATAACCCCATAGTTTGGGGAATTCTGGAGAAGGGAGGTCTTAGTTAATTATAAGAATTATCATCCATGACTCCAACTTGACTAAGGATTTTGTAGAGGCTTTTAAGGAGAGGATCATAGTTATGTGGGGCATGAGGATTAAGGTGTCTAAAGAATACATAGCTGAATCTACTAGGATGATTGTGTAGGACTTGAAGTATTTCAAATACAAGACCATGAAGGATTAATGGGTTTTGAATTTTTTTAACTTTGTGGAGAAAGGAAAAGAAGTAATGAAAATATTCAAAAAGATCAATCTCCCTAAGGTTTGGTCCAAAGTCTATAAGAAAGTGATGTTATATATCACTTTGGATTCTAATTTTAGCTTGGTAAGGTCCCATCACTTCATGCTTTTGAACCTCTTAAAAGGTATTTACATGGTGAGTTTCCCATTCTATCTACATTGTTCTTCAGAGGATTATGTGAAGGCTTTTAAAGGGAATATCAATGTTTCAGTTGTACACCAATATCTTAATTTTTTATTCAAGTTCATCCCTTCAAAGAGGAGTAAATAACTATTATTGTCTCTAATTTTATGGGTAGAGGATACAAAAGGGAATAAAATAACAAAAGGGGGGGATAAAATGGCCAAAGTTGGTAGGCCAAGGAAAACATTAATACTAGAATTGGAGGCTTCAAAAGAGATGAATGTTGATTTGACTAAGTATCTAAAGAAGGAGGATCCCTTAGTCATAATTTTAGACCTAGGTTCCCCTAAGGCCCTCAACCTATTTATCTTTGTTCCTGAGGAGGTTTCATAAGAGGGCCCCAACCCAAATAAGTCTGCTCAATATGAAGTCAGTTCTCCCAAAACTAGATTGTACTCAAATGAACTATGCCTAAGGAGCAAAGTCATGGAGATAAGAATAATATGAATGGAAATTAAAGAGATCTATTGGGCCCTATTTATGAAATTTGGTGTGAAATTCAATAAGGGATGAATCTCCACTCAAGCATCCCAACCCATAGAAAGAAAGATGATCCTAGTGATCCATAATCCTTAGTTATCTCAAGTGGAGGGTCAGATACTTTGGCATCTCACCTTAGGAACCCTATAAGCATTGCTTCCCCCTTGATTATTGAAGGTTTGAAATATATTTCCAAGGAAGCTCCCAGGTTTAGAATTCAAGGAAAATCCACTAAAAGTCCCCATTAGGCCCCTGCAGGTATTTTTTTGGTCTGAATTTTGTAAATACTATTTGATAGTTTTATTTTCTCTTTTTTATTTATGTTTTTCTCACTCATATTTTTGGGTTATCTTCCTGTTTGGGCTGAAATGCCCTTTGTTTTTTCTTGCTATATCTCCTTGGAGACATAAGCCTCCTGGTGTGACCTGGGATGGTTCCCACACCAGTCAAAGGTGGTCTTATATTAATCTAAATAATAATAATAATAATAATAATAATAATAATAATAATAATAATAATAATAATAATAATAATAATAATAATAACAACAACAACAACAACAACAACAACAATAATAATAATAATAATAATAATAATAATAATAATAATAATAATAATAATAATAATTATTATTATTATTATTATTATTATTATTATTATTATGGTTGAAGCTATAATAAACAAAAAAATTAAAAAATAAGGGATTCATATAGTTTTATTTTAAAGTTGGTTAAAACAAAAAAAAAATTATTGAAAGGGGATGGGAATTGGATATGCTCACCCCAAACCCACTTCCATTGAAGGAAGAGGGAAGGGGTTGATCTAGTAAACCAAACCCTGCCACCCCATTTGATTTTATCTTAGGTCGCAGGCTGGCTATTATCCCATGGCTACGGTTGAGCCAACATATTATTCCTTTTTATTGAAAATTATAATTATATATATATATATATATATATATATATATATATATATATATATATATATATATATATATATACGCGTGCGCGCGCGCACACACACACACACACACACACACACACACACACACACACACACACACACACACACACACACACACAATATGGGCCTTGAACATTTGTTCCTTCTTCCTTGAGCTCCATCTTAAAAACTTCCTTTGCCCTTCACAAAGGAAAAAAAGGAAGTAAATTAAAGAGTTTACTTTTTATTTTTCCTTTAAGAAAATTTAGGGATTTTTATTTGAAAACCTAGATATTTTAGATGAGATCTAGTCAATCCAATGACGGGAATTTAATCCACCACCAATTTATTCAAGTGATAAATTTAAGTTAATTTTGGTTTTTTTAATAAATTAATTTAACATCTAATCTCCACTATTAAGTCACTTTGTAATTTATTTCTCTAAAATTTACCATTTAATCTAATTACGAATTAATCAACTATTTTATTATTTAGATTGGTTCTCTAAAACCATCTCAGATATTTTTTACATTAAATTAATCATGTTTTGGTAAAAAAAATTTAAAAAAATAATCAACCAATTTACCTAAATGTTTTCCAACCTAGTTGAAACCCTTTCAGAATCAATCAAAAATAAATACCTAACTATGAGATTACCAAAACTAGGGTTTGAATATGATTTCCTTAGGTTGTGAAATTCACCAAAAATTATTAAATAAAAATTTAAACCTCTTTAATATTAGTTTTTTGTGGCCATTTTTTGAGGCACCTTTGTGGAAACAAAACTAACTCATGTTTCTACCTCCAAAGTTAGTTTAGAATTGACATAGTTAAAATACCTAGGAATGGTATTTTTCAAATCTGGTAGTTTCAAGTAAATTATAAAAAATTTAAATTATCATTTAAACAATAAAATAAATTTTATTATTAAATTTACTATTTTTCAAGAATGATTTTGTCTCTAGTTTCTCTTGAAATTTAAGTCAATTTTTCTGAGTAGTGAAGGTCACTATGGAATGATCACTAAAATGTCATCTTTATCATAACAAAAAATATTTTGTTACTTTAAACATAATGTTTATAGCTTATAAAATTGGTTTCCATACAAATAAAAATTTATCCTCTTATATTAGATTTAAACATGAGGTGGTTTTATCCTTGATTATTAGTTTGAAAATTAGTATGTTTTATCTCATTTGGAAGGGTGTTTTTTTGTGATGGTTGTTTTAGTGCCTTTTAGTGTTTATATTTTGGGTCATAAATATCTTAAATTTTTTTTTATATTTTAAATGATTATTATATTGGTTATAAATTTAAACAATAAATGCATGTGTATATTTTTGACTTATGTTGCCATTAGGTAGACCTAGGATGGGGCCTACTTGAAGTTGTTTTCGAGTGTACCCTTGGTATGATTTTTTACTTTTTCACTTGAGCTTATATTTATTTATTCACATATTATCCCTATGTTTTTATTTATTTTGAACTCTTGGTAGTGTTTTGATGTTCTTGGGCCCATTAGTGGTCGTAGTGTTACCTGCAAGGGGTAACTATGTTTATCTTAGTAGTGTGACTTCAGTGAAGGCCAAGTAAATTCACATTAAATATAACACTCATTTAATAAAAAGTGAAATATATCCAAACCTAATTATACTATGAATGGATCACCACGTATATGTAGGCAACTTTATAATTAGGCATGAGCTTAGAGTACTAACCCTTAGGATGCTCTCCTAGTGTGGGAAATTGACATCTAACCTTAGTGTGTTCTTAGAACATGTGCTTGAAATATAACCCTTAGAGTAATTGCTTTAGCATGAATCTTATGGAATTATTCCTCAGATAAATGGTTCTTTTTATTTCTAGCCATGTGGTTTTCTTAGTTGATTAGTTGCTATAGAATAGTGACCCTCATTGATTTTTACGATTATAACATGTTTTCTCTTGTCTTAACCTTGGACACAATTAGAGATTCATTCAAGAGATGGAGTTTATTAGATAAACATAAGTGTGATGTTACTAATACTTTGACCTCATTGCAATAAAATAATATAGCTTACTTATATGTATGACTCTCATTTGTGTCATGGTGTGGAAATGATTTGGTAAGCACATACACCTTATGACATTTATAGTTTGTGATTGATGATATTTGGGTGTGTCATATCATCTTGAGTATACTACTAGAGCTTATAAAAGATTTTTTAAGTGGAGTATTAAACATATTTTTGGCTTAGAGTACCAACCTAGTCTCAATGAGGATGTCTCATGGAGGAAGCCATCACAACAAAAAGGAAAACTACATTGAAACTTTAATTCCATGGACTAGATATGTAGGCTACCAAGTTGTGGTGAGGGCATCGAGTCTGGGTTTTTAGGATAGGTTAGGGGTGCTTGCCATCTTATTTCATGTTGGGCTCATACATTATTGTTGTGATTAACTATATATAGTATAAAAAAGTTTTAGTTTGAATATCGTATATTTGTTGTCAACCCTTTTATTTTAAATTTGGTTGTTTTACTTGTATTGCATGTCTGAAGATAGAGTTGTAGAGTGGCAGATGAGACTATCCTTTGATTAATATTAAAGTGGTAACCCTATGGTAATTGATTAATGTTCTGACTTACTTTATTTCTCTTGAGTTTATTGAACGGGTTATGTGTAAATAAACATTTGATCCTTTAAATAAATAAATTATAATTATACTTGACCATCTATTCTTGGAACCTTATTATTTGGGATTGCCACTCCTACTTATGTAAAGTTTTTTTTGAAACCACCTTAGGTCATGACCTCAACCTATTGTGTTTACATTCTTTTTCTTAGAAAATTCTTGTGGTAGAAAATAATTGAGTTAAATAAATTACCTAATTATTTGTATAATTATGTGTGTCACACTCATTTGATAACATTTTAAAAATTAAATAACAATTTAACCACTAAGTAGATACAATTAATAATTAAGCATTCATGAATTGAATTAACAAAAAAATTTACATGGGTTTTGGGGGAAAAAATGGGAATTACATTTTGGTATCAAAGCCTAGGTTTAGCAATAAGAAATTTGGGAATATCAGTATGGTTGGTTTAGTTATCTTTCACAATAGATAGAAAATAGATCATGTAATTATAGTTTGCTTAGAATGATTCATGATACTTATATGTATGTGTGTGTGTGTGTGTGTGTGTGTACTATTGTATTTATGATTTATAAGTGATCAAACACATAAACATGCATATTGCATATTTCCTTGAGATACTATTGCAACACTAAGTGCTAAGTGTAGAAAGGCCACTTTATGTTCCTTACTTGATAGTAATAGTGATATATGGTTATCAACAATGTCATACAAGATTACATATGTACATTAGTTATACTGATGAGGCTACCTATGTCGTCATGTATCTCTAATAAAATTATGTTATCATATTGTGATGTGTTTGTGAATTGATGTAAAAAATGTATCTCACGCCAAATGTGTGTATCCTTAACTTTTATATTTGTTCATGTAAATGTGTAATTGTAGCATGTTGTGTAACCATGTATCATTATACATGTAAAAAATCTCATAAACGCTAGATCATCTCTATGTAAGAAACATTATTTTGTGATTTTGATTTGTATGTTGTCAATATGAAAATTATGTTATTGAGATAAGTTATAATTTTATGAATATAAATATGGTGTTGATGTATCTTGTGTGTAAAATTCTTGGTTAAATATGGTGAAAATTAACTTATAATCATATAAACATAATGTCTAAGTAAAAGTGTATTATGTAGTGATGTGTTATGTTGTTTATCTCTACATCACTACTATAGTAAGTGGGAACTAATGCAAGTGTGGGGTTTGAGGGTGGAATATAACTATGTTTATATTGATATGAATTAGGTATGGGTTAGGAAGTGAAGTTTCTCATGGGCTAAAATCTCACATTTCCCTTTTACATGAGGTAGTTGCTTAAATATTTCATATCTGTGCACTATGAATGCCTTAGGAACCATGGGATCTTTGTGCATACAGATTAATTTATGATTGATGTGTTCCTTCACCCACCCCTTAATGATTTTCAAAAGAACAAAATTTATGATTTATACCTAATTTAGCCTTATGAACCTTTGGGAGACACATGGAGAGTGATGTTTTCCTCTTACCTTTGGGAGGTAATTGAGGATTATTTTATTTCTTCACCCCTTGGGTGTATTTATTAACTACATTGTATCATAATGTGAATTTTTTAGAGATTATTGTGCCAAAATTTATTTTTATTTGGTTTCCATTTAAGTTGTTTTTTGAAATCAACACTTTTATTTCACTTAAATCTAAATTTTATTTTACAAAAATATTTCATTAGTTTTAAATTACTTTGATTGGAATTTTAATTTTTATATTGTGGCCACTTGGATATTAATTTATTACATAATTATGATAATTTTTCAATATTTAGTATCTCTATTGAAATATCTCCTTACAACCATTTGGAATTTGATTTAATTATTTTGTTATTTTATGGTGAGGCTTTTAATTATATGATTTAATTATAGTTTCATGAATGTAGTGATGTGGATATTATACACCTATTGCATGTATGGGGGATGAGAATTATCTTTATATATAGGTAGAGGGTGTGATGAGCTAGCTTATGAGGTCAAATATTGAGTCATCCTCCTAACCACTACATGTGGTCATTTTCATATAGGATTCAACTAAAGTACTTACTATCCTACTTTTGGGAGGTTTAAGTAGAATTATTCTTGGGAGGTCTAAGGAGGTTACGTGATCTTATATTTGACTTGGATATAATATTTATTCATTATTTGTTGGGAGGTCTAAGGAGGTTATGTTATCTTATATATGACTTGGTTATTTTCAATGCATTATACTGATGAGGTTATTTGTAGATCGTAATGATCACTCAATTATTTCAACATTGACATTATTTTATTCATATATAAGTTCATGTCATTTATCAAAATTGCTTGGTATTACTCAATGTGGTTCTACCATGATTTGGAAATTATTATTCACATTTTATGTTCACCACAAGATGCCATGTAATTTGTTTTGTATGATATTACATAATATTGATACTTATACACATGTTATTTTAGTGATTTTGATATCAACATTCTACATTAGTTGTTTTGTGACAAATAGTGGTTATCATTATTGGTAATATTAAATAGTGTTTGATCAATATAGATTGTCCATGGAATGGTAAAAATATTAGTAAGTGTAGTCTTGCTATGGGATGGTGTATAGATTAGTCATTATATTATCACAACAGAACAATATTATTATTGTGTGTTATTTATTAGAGGTATATAAAGGTAGATTATCTTCAGGTTTCAAATGGTTGTGGTAATTTTGGATGACAATATAGTGTGACACTTTGAGAAATATCTAAAATAAATTGATATTAACTATTGACTTAAAAACCTTCATATTCACAAGAGAATCAAATTTCACAAAAATAAAAACATGTTAATAACTCTAAAACCTAAATAAAATAAAGCAATAAGAATAATTTAACTGACATATGGACATTAATAATTTATAATTAAATTTATGAAAATTTGTAAACTAATTGAAATTTGTTGTTGTATTATGGTTGGTTAAAGATACATTACTTTTAACCTCTTATGATTTTAGAAGTGTGTTATTTTTCAACCCCTTTTGTTAGTTTATCACATCAAAAATGATGCTTTTATGGGGGGGGGGGGTATGTAATGTCCCCTCTATTTGATCCACTATGCCCTTGTTGTCAACATGCATTGCCTATCTTGTTAATCCTCTAGATGCATACGAATTCAAACTTTTTTTCCTTCCTTGCTTTGTATGCTTTATTTATTAAAATACAATTATAACCTATTTTTTTAAAATTTAGATTGTAATATAATAAATATTCAAATTTATATAAATCATGAGGAAGTTTGTAGTGAATATTGTTATCAACTTATGCCTATCCTCTATAAGAAGGTTAGATGAGCTTTTATTTAGGACCTAGAGTAAGGTAGGTGGATGTGATTATGGAATGTAAATTTTGACAATGAAAGAGAAGTTACGGCTAAGTGTGAAAGACTCTTTAACTTTGTACTAAGTGGGTGACTTGGCCTAGCAAACCCACATAGTTTTGTAAGGTCTTTAAGTAGAGGTATGGACTTGTAAGACTTGAGGTGACTCTTATAAGTAAAGTAACCTCTAATTAATTGGGTTGGGTGGGTAATAATTGGGATATTAAATTTAGTCTATATTTTATTTGTCACACTTAGTCTTGTATTGGGACTAGTTTTTAGGGTTCAATGTTTTAAGGAGGAACTTATAGGAATAGGAGTAGATCTTCATTAAGATTGGGATCTTGTTGGATGCATGTAAAATGGAGGAGATAAGGTATGTTTTTCCTTGGCATATTTTGTGTAAAGAAAATAAAAAATAGATAATCAAATGTCACAAAAGAAAATTTAGGAGTAGTGTTTTGTTTGTGTACTTATCTCTCTCCTTCTCTCTTTTGATCTTTACAGTTATCTCTCTCACTTTGTGAAAATGAAAATGTGTTGTAGGCCTTTAATCCCATTTTTTTATCTTGTAAATATTAAATTAGAAATGAATTATTATTTTTAAATAAGTATAATCCGTTGTAAAGAATATTAAATCTATATCTCCCTCTCTTCCTTTCTTTGAATTTTAAATGAACCCAATATGTCAAATTAAAATTATTTATTTGAGTTGTATGTTATTTGTTGTAGAAAATTTATCTCCCTTCTCTCTCCCTTACACCTTATTTTATTACCCTCATTTGCCCCACACACACAAATATATATATATATATATATATATATATATATATATATATATATATATATATATATATATAAAATTAGTTATAAAAGTAAAGAAAATTATTATCTTAAATATATTATTATTATAAATGTAAATTTGTTCATTATAGAGTTGTATCATGCTTGTTGAAAAAATGTTTTATCCCTATCTCCTCTACTTTCTTCCAATACCTTCTTTAAATTTAAAAATGAGTAGAATATAAATTTTGTCTATTTATGAATTTATATATTGTATACAAGGAAAAGTAAAAGTTAAATATTTAAAATAAAATTTCAAATTAATATATTATTATCATTTTACAAATTAAAAAAAAAAGTGTAAATAAATATGAATCTCCTTACCTTCCTCCTAAAGTCTTTATTTGAGTTTGAAAATTAAAATGGTAAGAGAAAATAAATAAGAGTAAACAAATAACTTGCCTTCTTGAATCCTCTTATTACAAAAGAAGAGTTATGAGAATGGTTATTTTTTAATTCCATATAGTTCATTTGAAAATAAAATAAAAATGAGCACCTTTTATATTCACATAGGTATTCTTGTTATATATATATATAACAATTAAAAAAAATAAAATAATAATAGACATAACTAAATAAATCAAATAAATGAATTTTATTTATTCTAAATTCTCATATTGCATTAAAATAGAAATATGATGATGATAAAAGTTTGGTTGAAGTTTTAATTAAAAATAAATAAAAGGGATTCAGATAGTTTTATTATATATATATATATATATATATATTACCACCCCAAACCCCATTCCATTGAAGGAAGAGGGAAAGGGTCGAGCTATCTAGTTAACTTTGCCACTCCATTTTATTTTTATTCAAGTTGCAAGCCAACTATCGGCCCATGGTGGCCATCGATCTTATATATTGTTCCATTTTTATTGAAAATAAATAAATAATACACACACACATATGGTTGGGGGGATTGGGGTAAATATTTTTATAAAATAAGGATTTATTATATTACTAGAAGAAAAATTTAAATGGAAAAAATATATTCATATGTAGTATATATAATAAATATATACTTTATGAATGGGTCTTGAACATTTAAACCTTATTCCTTGAGCTCCATCTTCCAAACTTCATAGTGCACAAATAAAAAAATATGAAGTAAATTCAAGATTTGACTTTTGTTTTTCCCTTAAGGAAATTTAGGGCTTTTTATTTGGAAATATGGATCTTGTGGATGAGATATAATCAATTCAATGGTAGAAATTTAATCCACCACCACTTTAGTCAAGTGAAAAATTTAATTTAAATTTTAATTTATTTAATAAATTATTTTAATAGTAAGGTAGGAATAAATAGAAAATAGTTTGCAACTTTGATGACCTAGATTTGGTGTATAAAAGGAAACTTAGGGCATTTGAGGATAAATTAATGGAAATTGGTAGAGCCATGGATAGCCTCATCAAGGAATGGAATGAATTGAAATGTGAGACCGACCAAATCAAGAATAAATATGATATAAAAATCCCCCTAAAAAAAACACCAATGATGATTCTAACTGGAAGTCACTGAAGACACTTAGCCAACCCTCAAATCTAAAAGGATCCTAAGGGATCTATAGATGAAGACCAAGCAGGCTCCTTGGGAAGGACCGAGACAACATGCATGGTAGAGTGACACATGAACTAATGAAAGACAAGACCAAGGAAATGAAATGATCCACTCAATGGGATAAGGTAAGCTCAAAGGAGATTTCAACATCTATCTAGTATATCTTATAATTTTTCTTATTTTGACTCTATTTATCCTTCTTGGATGTTTTACTGATGTTTAGTTGAAGACCTTTAAGTTTTATATCCCATTCTAGCCTTGTTATTTGAATCTAGTTTTGACCTTTGATATTTAAAAATTTGTGGCTTTTGGATCCTTATAAAACTAGCTTATTTTATCTAATCTAAAAAATATATTAATTTAACATCTAATCTCTGATATTAAGCCACTTTGTAATTTAAATTTCTCTAAAATTTACCATTTAACCCAGTTAAGATTTAATTAACCATTTTATTATTTGGATTGGTTTCCCAAAACTATCTCATACATTTTATACATTAAAGTGATCCAATTTTAGTAAATAAATTCTAAAATAAGAATCAAACAGTTTACCTAAATGTTTTCCATCCTAATTTAAACCCTTTTGGAATTAATAAAAAATAAATACCTAAATATGAGTTTGCCAAAACTAGGGTTTGAATATGATTTACTTAGGTTGTATAATTCACCAAAAACCATTAATATTAATCATTTGGGGTCATTTCTAAAGGCACCTTACAGAATCAAAACTAACTCATGTTTCTAGCCTCAAAATCGATTTGGAATTGATGTAGTTAAAATATATAGGAATGGTATTTTTTAAATCTAGAAGTTACAAGTAAATTATAATAACTTTAAATTATCATTGAAAGAATACAATAAATTTAATTATTAGATTTACTATTTTTCCCAGAGTGTGGGCTTAAAGTATTAACCCTTAGGATTCTCTCCTAGTGTGGGAAATTAAAAACTAACCTTAGTGTGTTCTTGAAACATGTGCTTAAACATATAACCCTTAGAGTGCTTGATTTAACATGAATCTTATGACATTATTCCTCACACAAATCTTATGGCATTATTCCTCACACAAGTTATTATTGTTGGTTCCAACTACATGGATTTTTTTAATTGATTAGCTATTGTGGAATAGTGACCTTTAATGATTTTTGGGATTGGATCTTGTTCTCTCTTGTCTTAACCTTGGAAACCATTAGATACTCATTCAAGAGATAGAGCTTCTCCAAATAATGTAAGTTAGAGATTTATAAGACTTTAACCTTATTGTAAAATAAAATATAGGTTCCTTGTCATGTTTTATTCTCATTTGTGTCATCATGTGGAAGTATTTAGGCAAGCACATACACCTTATGACGTTTTTAGTTGTGATTGATGATATTTGGGTGTGTCATCTCATCTTGAGTATATTAGTAGAGCTTATAGAAGCTCACCTAAGTGGAATATTAAATATGTTATTGTCTTAGAGTGTCAACCTAGTCTTAGTGATGATGTCTCATGGATGATGCCATCATAAGTGAAAGGAGAACTACATAAAACTCAAATTCCATGGAGTGGATATGTAGGTTGTTCAAATTATAGTTGGGGCATTGGGTCTAGGTTATTAGGCTAGATCAGGGGTGCTCATCATCTTCCTTCATTTTGGGATCGTATATTGTTATTAATATTAACTATATATAATTGAAAAAAGTTTGAGTTTGATCATCATGAAGTTATTTTCAACCCTTTTATTATAAATTTTGTTGTTTTATTTGTCTTGCATGCCTTGAGAGTAGATTTGTATAGTGGTAGACAAGATCTCCATTGATAAACCTTAAAGTGGTAATCATGTGGTAATTGTTTTTTTTCTAACTTAAATTTTTTTCATTGAGTATGTTGAATGGGTTATGTGTGAATAAATTTGTGATCCTTTAAATCAGGAAAATATAATTATATTTAACCATATATTCTTGGTACCTTGTTATTGGGGATTGTCCCTCTTACTTAAGTAAAAAAAATTTAAAATCACCTTAGGTCACGACCCCACCCTAATGTGCTCACATTACACTTCCCAATGAAGCCTTGTGGTGGAACATAATTGAATTAAATAAATTACCTAATTAATTGTATAATTATGTGTCACACTCTTTTGATAATGTACTAAAAATTACATAATATTTTAACCACTAAGTAACTATAGTTAATAAGTAAGAATAATTGAATTGAATTAGGAAGAAAAACTACATGGGTTTTGGAACAAAAAAATTGGGCATTACACTAAATGGTCGACTTGTTCCATGTTAGTTTACGATTATGGAAGATGATACAACTATTGACATCATGAATTTTCCTTCTAGTTGTATGGTAATGGAAAATTTGATAGTTTCATTAGAGTAATATTCCACTAAAGATTAAATTAAATGCACCCTTCAAGTATGAGAGCGAATATGCCATGATATCTCAACTGACCTTGATAGTTATGTCCCTAGTGGCCCTTGGCTATACTCCAATGATGTCAATGTGTTATAGGAAACATGTATATTTTAGTTACCTAATTTTAACTATTTTGAATAATTAATATTATTAATGAGGTTCCTACTCAGGTGATTCTATCATGATGTATTATACCAAAATGTACAAAATATATTCCCCATAAATCCATTAACTCTGAAATAGTTTATAGGGTTATATTTTAACATAAATGATGGATATAGGGTTTCTAAACTTATACACTTTTCCAAGATATTTATAACATGATGGAAATATGATCCAACTAAAAATCACATTTAGAGATAGAAGGGAAACTTAGGAGTCATCATTGATGATATGCCAAATATCAAGATGTACATAATTAGCCACTTACTTGAAAAGAAGATATTTTGAAAGGAATGTTGTGAGGTGACTACCTTGAATGGTGCCTAAGTGGGGTATATATTAGAATAAAACTATTTTTTTAAAAAAATTAAAGAGTATAAATCAAAATAAATAATTTAAAATACCTATGATGCATTAGATAAATGCCATTTATTTTGTTGGTGGTTCCTTTTTTTTGTATATGCTATAATATTTAACATTAATATGTAGAGAAGTTATAATTTATGACATGAAAACTTATTTTTAGATATTTTTCTCATTTATTTTATTTATTATAAGCTACATATTGTGCAATGATAAAACATAAAAAAATAATCACATACACGCATGTGCACACACACACACACACATTGTGTGAAGAATATTTTAGATACCAAAATTTGATTTATGTAGTACCTCAATATTATACACTTGTAAAATATGTATTATGATTGTACTTTTTAGTTCTAGAGTTAGCCACTACTTAAAATATCATGTTCACTATTTTTCTATGGCTAATTTATTATCTCTTAGTCCAACCATTATTATTTAGATGATCAGACATTTTACACTATAAAAAATATTTTAAACCTAATTATTATCATTTACTACCAGTTTTGGACATATATCTATTTTCTATCATTCTAGAAATTTGTGTTATAGATAGACACCTACGTCGATGTAAGTATCCACTTTTATTACAAAGTGTCTAGTGTCCAACAGTCATCGAATTTTCAAAAGAAACATATCATAAAGGTCAAACTAAATTCTTTATCATGAGATATTTCTAAAATGGATTGGTATATATATAGGATTAACCCTCATTCATTCCTCACCTAGAAATCACCTAGAAATAAAATATAACTCACAATGTAATATACCAAGAAGCAATTAATCTAGCATTTAAGTGAGAAAACCTGCTTGTTTGCCTCTATTTCCATATAAGTCATAATAGTAGTATTTACATAGGTTTAAAGCATTAAAAGAACATCCCATGAGTCATAGTTTCTAAGTCACAAGCTTGGTCACTAAATGTATTTTCTTATCACACATTTCATCCTTGTGAACACATAAGTTAACACATAGGTGATAAATACGTAAGTCTGAAGCCCTCTGTAGAGTATTAGATATTTGGGAAGTTCCTATTGATAGAGGGGTCCTTGGGACAACTTGATACTATGATCCCACTAACCCATTTTTCCCATAGTCACTCCAAGGGTAAGAGTTAGGGTTTACTTTTTTGATAAAGAGTGACAACCAATCAAAATATTCATAGACACCATAAAAATGAGAAGAAAACATTAAAAAGTGTAATTGATAGATTTAAAAATTAGTCTGTATTTTGGGAGGGATAGTAACATCTAGATGAGGACACTAATGTGGATGAAAGTGTTTAGATCTGCCAAAACTATATGAGGAATAAGAATAGTCAAAATATTTAATGAATGGAACAAATCTTATTTACAAAACTAAGAGGAATATGAGAAATAATGAAATTCCATGACTAAACATCAAACAAGATATATTATCTCTTATCCATTAGTTGTATAATTTTCTATGTGTGTCCCCACACACACACACACACACACACATTATTGCATTACATTACCCATATCTAAATATTAAAACACTACATTAAAACCATTTTATATAAAATAAATATATACAAATTTATTATCACATATGACATCCAAGGATTTAGATTCATCTAACTAGTCATATTTATTAGGCCAAAAAAGACTGTGTGTGTGTGTGTGTGTGTGTGTGTGTGTGTGTGTGTGTGTGTGTGTGTGTGTGTGTGTGTGTGTGTGTGTGTGTGTTTGGCATGAGAAATATGACTAGTTAGATGAATCTAAATCCTTAGTTGCACTATGTGATAATATAGTACAATAAAAGATTCAGATTCATCTAACTAGTCATATTTATTAGGATGAAAATGACTATATATATAGAGTGTGTGGAAGTATTTATACAAATTTATTATCATATAGTTTAGCCAATGATTTAGTTCATATAACTAGTCATATTTCTTAGGCTAAAAAATACTAGGGTTCATCAAATATTAAATGACATACTCGATAATGGGTTGTGTAGGGTTAATAAGGAGTGTAGGTTTGAACCTCCACTCCACTTTGGAACCATGAATTATGCTACTAGGGACATACACATATAAAAATAATTCCTTCCTCTTATCCCTCTTAATTCCAATTTTTTCTTACATAAATTCATGCATCATGCAATAGGGAAATTACAAAGTTATATAGTGGAAACCCACCCAAAAAGTCAAGTTTTCCATTTCAAAAAAATGTAGAGTATGCACATTATTTTACACCCACATGGGAAGAGATTGAATAATCACCTATTATATTGTTTTATTGAATAATTCTACTATTATTAGACTTAGAATTTGATCAAATATATGTTTACTTTATGAGCTTATATTTAAGTATTTTAGTTCATACTATAGTTGATTATATTTCATTCAACATCTATTTTTTAAAAATATTATGTAGAGTTGGTAATAATAATTTCATTATATGATTTTAGGTATGAGTTAGGTGTCTAATCCTAGTTTAGATTTGTAATACTTCATCAGACTGATACATCAATACCATACATGTTAATGCGAGCAAGGTAAAAAGGAAGAGATAAAGTTGGTTGCCCACCATTCCCTTTTATGTTGTCTCAGACTCTGTTAATCCAATTTTGTACATGTTTTATTTTATATATATATATATATAGTGGCGTTCATTGGATTATATCCAATTTTACTAACTATGATTGTTAGAACAAATATCTCATTAGCAGGCTAGTTTGGTTGCTAATTTGGAAAAACAAGCCTATAATTATTTACAAGGATCACAAAGCCTTATCAAATGCATTGAGATTTATTTAGGAATTTATTATGTATTATATTTCATAAGGTTGACATTGATTATTTATTCAAGCATGTTTTAGTTAAGGGCTTAATTTTTTTTAAGTCTTTATGACTTATTGGGAAAAATGTTAATGATTATGTTTTGCTTTTTGTAAAAAGGTACCTTTTGAACTATGATGGGATCACATGATTTTCATGGTAATTGAATTAATTATTGAGAAAAAATCATTTAATTTTAGTTTTTATTAGATAGTGTTTGATTTGGCTATCATTTTTGGTCATTAACTTTGAAGGAGATAGAGAGAAGAATATGGAGAAAGCTTAGGTTTTCTCAGGTCTACATTTTGGTGCAACCATGATGGTGGTGGAAAATATTTATAGAAAAAAATATTTTAAGGTATTAATGTTTTGGTAGTTGCCATGGAATTATATTGAAGGATATATGTTAGTTTGGGACACTATGAAAGCATGCACAGAAGAACATGGTGGTGGTGGAAGAAGAAAAAAATAGAAAAGGAAAGCATTTTTCAAGTAAGTATTTTTATTTTATACTTCAAATATATGTATGCTTATCTAATAATGTTTTATTCCTTGTAAAAAAACCTAGTAAATGAATGAGTCACATGGATGACCTTCATCTTTCATGAAACTCACACATTCTCCTTATCAATGTTTCTGGGCTATTGTAATTATTATTGCATTTATATTTGAGTAGGATTGAGGTTATGGTGGTGTGATGTGTTTACCTAAAAACCCTTAGTGGGTAAGTTTTGGATTAGTTCATCTCAACCTTAGGTGGAATACAAATGAAATGAATAGTAATAAAATAACCATAGAAGTTATAGACACCTAAAATTAGCTGTCAATGGCCTTCGACCAGACTTCAGACTAATTCATACCAAACTTTGTAAATTAAGCCTAGGAATCACTAAGAATCCAAAATTTGCTTGGGAATAATTCATCAAAGCTTAGAATCTCATTGAGACATCCCTAATTGGGTATCCTATCATCAAATTAGTCACCCCTTTTCCATGCTTTCATTATTTTATGAGTAATTTTAAGTTTGAATGCTCTCACCATTTTATGAGCTTGGACCATTTAGTATCTCATAATTCTTGATTGAATTGAGATGCTCCCAAAATTACAAAAACATTTGTAAAACTATTTATAAAATCCAAAAACATTAACCACTTCTTTGTCTTAAGGATTATGGGAACCCTTATTATGTCACAAGAAACCACTTGTCATTTAGTTTCCCCATCTTTATTGGTCTAATATCTCATGGTATCACCATTTTGTGATCCCATTCTTCTATAAAATACATCATGTTTTTATTCTCATCATTTTATTCTATCCCATTTCTTAGGAGAACTACATTTATCATGAAGTTTTTGTTGGATATTACATCCAGGAAACTATGTAGGTAGTGTCCACTTGCCTAGTGCATATGGGGAAAAATCATTCACCCCCTTCCATTTCTTCTATTCCCCCATTTTTGTGTTTTTTTTTCATTGTCTCTTATCATTTAGGGGTAATGTTTGTTGTCTTTTTTATGTTTTTTTGTTTGTTCTAACATTTTGGTTAGTTTTTGTTTATTTTTATTTCATTTCATTATTTTCTCTTTGTTTTATTTATGTTATTTCTTTTATTGATGTTTTGTTTTTATATTTGTTTATTTGTTTGCTTTCCTATTATGACTTGATTTAATCTATATGCATTAATTAGGTTATTAATTGTGAATTATGCTTGAATTCATCCATATTCATATGTCAGCATTGTCATCATGGGTTTTAAAATTGGTGCATTATTTTTCATTGAGTATTGGATCACATGTTAGTCCTTATGTATATTTTATCCAAGTTATCATGCTTTCCTATCATGATACCTATCATTGAGTGCTATAAAAAAAACCATCTCTGAGAATCTACACAAAAATGCAACAATGATATATCTCATTGGCACTAGTAACATTCCCGATCTAATCTAAATCATATCCTAAATAGATTAATTACATAATGAACAAATTTTAACCTTTGCTAGTTTGGATGAGAATCTCCCTACAAGAAGGTTTCCAAAATTCATCTTTATCCTCTAGACCAATTTGGAATCATATTCCACATCATGTTTACCACTATCAAGGTGCAATACTTATAACCATATTTGGTCAAAACATTGTATACCATCCCACTTGCATTACCAATGATTGTAACCACCTTTGGGCAAGTCACTATATTTCCATATATTTGGAGGTTAATGATTATAAGGGAAAATAATTATCTTCCTTTTACCCAGCTAGGGCACATTTTCATTGTGATAATGCTTATAATTTCCTTTGGGCAAACCATTATCTCTATCCGCTCAACTGGGGCATATTTTTATCCTACCAATGATTATAACTACCTTTGGGCAAATCATTATTTTACATTATACTTAATATAACCAAATTTTGGAAAGTAAATTTATTATTACCATAAGCCTTTTTCAATTATTATAACCACCTTTAGGAAAATCATTATCTTTTTTATCCAACCTGCCAATGATTATAACTACCTATGGGTAAATAATCTTATTTGTCTACCATAACTAGGGTAACCCTATATGACTTTGATTATAATTGCTTATGGGTGAATCATTCCCTTCCACCCCATTTCATATTTTTTTTGAATCATTTCTTATTTTCAAGGGACCGATTACCTACCCTTTTGCCAACCTCTCTCTTGAGGGGGCACCTATAGTTCATCCATTGTTATTGAAATAATAAGCATACATGACCTTTTAATTATTTTATAAGATGTTATTATGATTAAAAATTATTGTGCCTTCCAAAAAAATGGCAAATTGTAGACACCTAAAAATGGCCATTAATGGCCATCGACTAGACTTCAAACTGATTCCTACCAACCTTTAGAAATTAAGCCTAGGAATCACTAAACATCCCAAATTTGCTTATAAATCATTCATCAAATATAAAAATATAATTGAGACATCACTAATTAGGGTATCCTATCATAAGAAACAAAAATATCTAATGGATTCATCTCTAATCATCTTGTGGCATTATAACATGTAATATGGCCTATAGACATATTAAGTGGGGCACATGGACACATAACATAAAATATTGAAAGAGATAAATGGATAATCAAAATTAATTTAAAAAATAAACCAAATTAAAAGCCTAGTTGAATTATCCATGTGAAATTAATGAATTACTAAAACAGTAAATTCAAAAATACAAAATATCCTAGCCTTTCATCATTACCTTTTATGAGTTATCAAGCCTTTGCAAATATCTTAAAATATCTCACCCATGCCTATTCATTTAAAATTATGAGTTTTTGACACCTTTTAAATCTAATGGGGTTAACTGACTCACTTAGGTTAGGTTTGAACCCATTCCAAGTTTAAACTATACTTTAACTCATCTTGAGTTGTGGTTAGTCTCTAAGCCTATAAATACAAGCCATTGCCTATTGAAAAGAGAGCTTGGAAATTGTAGAGTTATAATGCAAGTTTTGTAGAAAAAATCATAGAAATAATGTTATAATGCCAAAATATTGATCTACTCCCCATCAAAAAGCATAAGCCATATCAAACCAACAATTGTGTTAAGGAGAGAAGGATGAATGCAAACTCCAATTTTAAAGATTCTTTGAGCACAAACTGAGCAAGCCATGAACAAATCATTTGAATCTCTCAAGGTAATGATTATTATTCTTTGGATTTTAGTTGGGGTTTAAATTATATTTTGTCCATTATGTTCCCTCTAGGATATAGGCTTAGATATGTTAGCATGTTAGTGTGTTGATTTCATTATTTTATGGATTAACACTTGATATAACCTCCTCTCTATTGTCAAATTCCTTGATCACAAATGGCACACCTAGTGGGACATGCACCCCATAAAGTTACTCTTAAAGCCTTCTAGATCATTTTACTAATGATTGTCATGTCAAGATTTGATCTTACTAACCAAGGAAGGTGAAAAATTCAAGATAAAGGATGTATTTAGATAAATCATGAGTTTTCTCTATGTAATCATGAATTTTCTCTTTGAACAACAATACCATAACTTAGTTACAATTTTTCCCTATTTTTAGCAATCTTGCATTTGACTACCACAATTAATGCTAACACTTTTTTATTCATTGGTGCTAGTTGTGACATTGTAATATCATGACTCTATAGTTATGATATCAAAATACCATGAATTTACAGTCACAATATCACAAGATCATGATTTCAAAAATCATAATTTTGCCTAAATAGTTATGATTTAGAAACTAATTACGAGTGACTAGGTTAGTCATTTGTGGTTAAGTTACAATATCATAAATCTTAGAGTTGTGATTTTTCCATGCTAGTTGCATTTTTGCATATAGACTAGTGATTTTTTATTTTGTTCTATTTTTCCTCAAAATTTGCATTATTTCACTTATACTTATGGTTTTGCAGAGTTGTGGTTTTGCTCTATGTATTTACAGTTTTGCTCAATGTAAACCTGAGAGCTATCTTTTCAAAACTTGTTTGGTCATCCATGAATGTGCTTCAAACTAGAATAAAACCCCATAATTTTTTCAAGTCCAAGGCAAGATTATAACATAAATTGACAAGTTTAAATGCTTGAACACTTTATTCTAGTGCTTAAAATGAGTTTCTAAGTCTTGAACATTCAATTTTTAAGTGGTTAAAAAGAACCTAGGTGATTTGTGTTAAAGTTTTTTTTTCAAATTCTTACAATCTTTGTAAATTTAAGCCAAGGGGCAAAGGAACTTAATCAAACATTTCATTTGGTGCATAAAATTTACATTCACTTAGTTGGATTAAAATTTCTTAAAAGGTGTTTATTTTATACTTGTTTGTTTGTTTGTGCAAAATGAAGAGTGTGTGTATGCTCTCCCCCCAACCCCTATAGGTAACTTGGGTGACTAAAAGCACCTTTTCACTTAAAATTTGTGCCTAGTCTAAGGCATGAAAAGAATGTTGTCTAGGTTATTCCAAAAACCCATATGGTTTGGGTGATCTAAAAACAACCTCGAAAGTATTTCCACTTATTCATTTATTTTCATGCAACTTGGATTTTCAAAGGGAGTTCATAGCTTCTTCATGAGTTATTTAGGGAAGCTTTGACCCAAGGTTTCATATCCTAGCATTGTTTCAACCCCACTCCATAATGGCATATACAACTCAGGGTATGTGTATTATGAGAGATAGGGGGTTGAGTCGCTAACCTCTCCTTTCATAATAAAAACCTAAGTTAGTTGTGATTAACTAGGGGATTCTACTAAGCAGTCTATGGATGGAGTCAATATATAAAGGAATAAACCCTTGCATAGTAAGTTAATCAGTATGAACTCAATTGAAATGATTCATCTCTAGTATTAACTACACTTGAGATCATTTAGACAGTCAAAAATTAATTTTTTAGATAACCCAACTTACCATAGACATATTATTGATGAAAGGTGAGTAGATCAAAGGGCCATGTCACTGTACAATCTCTTAGGAGATGGGGGGGTTAAAAATCACTACAACTTTATGTACTTTTATTTTTGCATTAACACTTAAAATCCTCTCAAGAGAATGTATATAGATAGATTTCAATAATATGATGCAACCTTATCAGTTTTAAGGCTTAGTTTGATTTACTTAGTTGTATTTGGTCTTTTTTTCTTTACTGCTTGGTCTTTTAGTCTAAAAATTTGTTTGTCTTCCCATGTCAAAAATGAGTTTTGTGTCCATATTACTCCATTATTTGAGGATGTTTTATGTCATTTGTTTGATACATTGATTTAACTTATACTTTGTGTCAAAAACATTATGTGTGTCACTTGATTGAAATAGGTAATATTATGTTTCCCAAATCATTTAAAGTTTGTGCCTTAGAGTCTTTGAAAAAAATCACTGTTATTACCTGTAGAGAGTGATATTGTTGTTACATTGCTTAAATTGTTATATAGACTTGACTTGTGTCCAAGTTTCACATTTGAAACCATGAAACATATGTATTTTGAGTCTTTGTCTATTATTTTTATGCCATTTAAATTTTCCTATCTTATTGGTCAACTAAATCCTAGTTTTCATAAGTTAATTTTTTTTTTAACCTTGACAAGTTTGAATTTAAACATTGATTGATTTCTATTTAGTCCTTATCCAATTTGAGAATAGACATAGATTTTTTTTTTAATGTTATGTAACTTAGGCTAATTCTTTACCCAATTTTGAAACTATTTGTTTGTGCCTTTATTTTGGAGAAAATAGTCCATCCCCAAGTGTCTTTTGTTTGATGCCTCATGCCAATTTGAACAAGTTCATGTCTAAAGTCAGATGCCTAGTCTATGCCAAAGTGTTCCAAGTTTGTTAGATTAAATACCCCTTTGCTTTAATTCTAAATTTTGATGTTGCATTTGGATAAAAATCCTAGAACATGCCTTGTTTGAGCCTAGCCTTTAATATCACGTTTGGCCAAAAGGCCTCACAATTTTTATTTTCCTAGATTAGATTTGCTTGGAACACTTTTAACCTATAGTTTGGCATTTTGCTTTTAGTTCATCCACATGTCCTATTTATGTGAGACATTTAACACTAGACATTTGATGTTATACTATTTTATACCAAGTCTTAGCATAGACCCATTTGGAGATACAACTCCATATTTAACCAAGTTAGATCAAGTTTAAATCTTGTCTTTTTAAACATTATTTTTTAGATTTTTTAGAACTCTAACCCATTTTTTCATGAAATATTAAACATTGATTCGAACATGTCTCACTATACACATAGTGGTGTCATGTCCAATCTAGGGTATGGTAATTTGGTTACGCAAGAAGATTTTTTTCAAGACCCCTATGGAGATGATGTCATTTGTGAGACATATCATTATCCACCTTACAACATTAAAACTAGGGAACAAAGCCAAGATCCTTTGGCCCATTATTTGGTCAACATGCCTCCATATATAGATTTAGACCAAGATCAAATAATAAAATACTTAGATAGTATGCCTTTAATAATAGAACAAGTCCAATACCAACCTTATTACAATATAATGCCATCATCTTATGACCCTTATTTATTTGATCATCATTTGATTATAAATAAGGAAAAAATCTTAATTAGAGCCATAGAGGTAGGTGCTAAGTTTTCAATATACTTTCTCCACAAAAAATTTCCAATTCGAGTACGAAGGCCTTACAACATGCCTTATAATCAAAACATTAGACATGCCTCTTCAAGTAATCCTCATGTTATAATGTCGATGCCATATCAAGATCCTTTTATACTTTTCATAAGAAAAGGAATCATGAAAGACCACTTTATAAAAATGTAAACAACATACCAAACTTATTTAAACCTAGCACGTAACTTCAACAATATGACCATGTCAAATTATCTTCTCATTAAGCTAGTGCCTACAACAAGATTCTTAATTGAATTGATAGGCCAAAAAAATTAGGGTATATACCCATCCACATCAATCTTTTTAGTTGGATACATGTTCAATGCCCCTAACATTGAAGAAGTATCTTTTATTTATATGTAGAATAGTGAACATAGCATAGTGGATAATGCACAAGTAATGTCTAATCTAGACCAAAGTGGTGTAAATGCATAAACAACTAGTCCAAAACAAAATGTGCCTTTAGTTAACACATGAGTGGGTCACAAACACAGGCAATAGGAACTGCTACCTCCTAACCTCAAATGACTACCTCGAATTTGTAACTAGTTATTTCTTCAAGCACCCAACCTCAAGGATTAATTAGCCAAGCAATGACCAATGCCATACCTCAATAAAATGTGATGATTATTATTCCACCACAATAAGGGATGAGTAATATTCCATAATAATAGGTACCTTCCAACATACCCACATAATAGAGGTGAAACATCTTGACATCTCAACAAGAGGTAACTAATGTTCCACCTTGCTATGTAGTGATGAACATACCTATTTAGTTAAAGACCAACATAATATTACAATCACAAATGATGTCTAATCAATAATGTATAAGTATTGGTCATAAAAAAATTCCAAACATTCCACATACATCTACATCCCAATAAAAATTTGTATAACCAAGAGGTTCTAATGTTCTAAAAGTACTAATTAGGCAATAATTAGCTTTCATGCAAATTATGACATAATTTCGATGATAGGGCCTTAGTTTACAAGTTCCACTTAATCAACTAGGTTTGACTAGTCGACAACAAATCCCTATTCAAACTCAACAAGCATAGTTTGGCAATATCCTTCCATCCTAGATGTAATTTTCCCAAAACTAGGATTATATACCCAATATTAACCAAAATATCACATAACAATGTGTGTAATTCCCAAAATTGCATCCTAATCTATGTATGTATATTCTATTAGTTCTTAGTTATACACCTCATCACTTAGCCTTGCACACTTGATACAAAATGGCAAGCAATGAGGAAAAACCTGTTAGTATGTCATTATAGTCAAAGAAGGGTTTGGCATCAAGATTAGACAAAATGAAAAGTATGACTAAGAGGCACATAAAAAGGGTTGGTCAACTCCCTACTACTTTTGGATTTGATAAAACCAAGGTGAGAGGACCTATGGGGTAGCTTTATCACATGGAGAGATTTTGTAATTCAACCTCCATGGGGATTTTTGGCACAAGGAAAAAATATGACCAGGGCATAAACAAGATTGCACACTTCACCTATGAATGGTTGTCACATGAATTGCACAAATTCTCTAAATCATACACAAGATACTAAATATATATGGGAAAGAGATTGTGATCTTCATTTTATAGAATCTTCAACAATAGGGGTTGAATAAAGACTAAATTCTAAAGTTTAAAATGTAGACTATAAACACATTTAAAATATACAAGATCTTATGTATTTACGAGGAAAATAACACTTATAGTATGCAATAAGGCATATTATTTGTTGGGTAGGATAGGGTAGAATAGTTGGATAATTATAAAATGGAGGGTGGCATGGTGGTGGCTTCCAAATAACAGGGTGTCTTATAGTATTTCATGACAATATTCCTTTGCAAAGATGTAGAAAAAAATCAAATGGAAGCTAATGAAAAATACCAAATGATCCTTGAAATAATAGAACATACATTGAAATTAATTGTTTAAATGCCTTTCCTTATTGAATCCATACACCTAGGGTGTGTTAATAAGTTATTTATCAATAGACTCTAAAATAATGTAGAAAGGGTTTTATAGCCTAGATCCATGCTCAAAATGATAACCAATAATAAACATAAACTAGATATCCAATCAATAATATTTGTAAAATATATTTTTGTGCTTCATCAATAGGAAATAACAAAGAACCACAAGCATTTTCATTAACTTGAAAAGAGATATTACAAACATCAATATTTTAAAATGCTACCATGAGGATAAACATGGTGATATTTATCTTTTGACGAGGGAGATATATAGATGCTCTCAAAGCTTACTAATGGTTGTATAAATACAACCACCTTAGCTATAGAGACAAGATATACACATAATATACGATCCCAATTTTTTTAATAGAACCTAGACTTAGAGAAAATGGACACCTAAAACAATAACCAACAACAACCTTGAATAGAGGAGAAGACCCTTATTCATAAATTTTAACATCTGGAGATTTGGGTTGCAACTTTTAAAATTACAAAACAAACTCTCAATTCTACCAAGATACTTCTAGCTAGAGAATGCACTTCTCCACACCTGAGATCCTTATGCATTTGTAAGAAAAATAATAAATATAACTACGTCTACAAGGAATGATGAAGATATGGAGCACATCATTTGATTTCATTGTGGGAGTTGCATTTCACATGAGCTGGAAGGAGAATATTTATGGTAGAGGGCCAAGAAAGCTTTGTTATTATGTGTAACCACCTAGGGATGCTGTTGACCACTTGCTTGCATAACTAAACACTTTTGGATAGATGCCCTCCCTCTCATGCATGCCATGGAACAACCTAATTTTTCCATGATTACTTGGGAATATTCTATATCCATGGCTCTTTAAATGATCTTCTTTGGAGTGGCCCACCTTGGATTTGTAAGCCTCTAATTTCTCACTCATGGAGGAACTTGGACAAACACAATAATGAAAAATGTAAAAGACTTGGGTCATTTTTAGATTTTTACCCTTTTGGCTCCAACTTGCCTTTTCATATTTTTCATTTTTGACCTTTCATATTTTAATGTATAAATGCATTATTTTAAACTTTTGACCTAATTGACAAAATTATGAACCCTCTCTCTAATTTTCAAATTGCAAATTTCTAGGCTAGAAATATTAAATGAGAACATAAGGGATTAATAAATCTAGATGAAATTGTAATGCATTAAGCATTAAATGTTCCATTTTTTAAAAAGTAATTTGATCTTCTTATGTAATATTTACTTGAGATCAGCACTAGATCATCAATTATGCGATAATAAACCCCTTCATACTAGCATGTCAAAATTATAGTAGCAATGTCAACAAGTTGTAAGTGATTTATTATCTTCAAATTTCATAGGGAGTCACTATGCCTTGTTTGTTATTTATCCTGATCAACCTACTATTGTAAGTGAAAGCTCTACCAACTAGCTTACACAAGATATTATTTATATGATGTGTATTCCACTGTGGCATCACCATATCACTCTGATCATTAAATTGATCATGATCATTTCCCTTCAGACATGTGTCAATACATCATTAGGTTTGGATGATTGAATAGTCCACCTAAGACTAGCATTGCTAGGTCCTTATCTATGTGATGAATGTGAACATGTGATATGGTAACCCTATGTGTTATTGGCATCCCCTTATATTAAATATTTATAATGAGTTGTTTGATCCTTATCAAGACCCTTGAGATCATGCCACTTGGATAATTCTCAAGCTTTCTTACACCTTACATAGTTAATCTCTACTAGGCTAACACCCTTCCACCACATGGTTACTCCTCATTCAATCCAAGTCCTTTAACAATTTAGTTCTTACTCACACCATTGATCTTGAATCATGATAAAATTTGAACCATTGATCCCTATCCAAAAGATTAAACATTATTAGCTATCTATTATGGATTAAATTTGACATCTGTGCACCCATCATTTGACATCTATGGGAACATATTTAATGGGCACATGACTATCAAAATTAATCTCCAATAGATAACCATCACAATTAATTTTGATGTTTGTACACCCATAATTTGACATCCATGTGACTATTTATGACGTATGTGTAAGTAACCATCAAATTTAAACCATCAATGGATAATTATCATGGCTTAAATTTGATGTTCGTGTGCCTTTCATTTGACATTCACATAACCATCAATGATGCCCATGTGATCATAAAATTTAATCCCTAATGGATAATAGATGAGCTTAATTTTAATGTATGTGTAATCATTAATGAAATTTGCATGGTTGTCACATTGTTTGTTCAACTTTTTAAAAGCTTGCATCTTAAGTTAGAAAAAAACATTAAGGCACCAAACATGCAAGAGATGTTCATGGCATGAAAGACATCATTTACATATAAATATTTTTATCTTAAGATGATTTTTGAACAAATTTATAAAAATACAAAAGTGAACTAACTTGTTTGTTTTTGCATGATGTACAAAATAGACTTGAGCTATGTCAAATAGTTCTCTATCCAGCTCACACCATTGATCAGGATCTATATAGATCAAACACAAACCATTGATTGATAAGAAAATACTATACACTTATGTAATATAGACAAATTTCTTCAAAAAATTTCTCTCAAGACTTCTATCTTCAGCATTTTGGTCTTGACAACAATTATTATCAAAAAAATTATTCTTAGTGCTTCTGCTCCTATGGCTTTTGTTTATCAAGATAATTGTTTTAGATGTTTTTTCTAGGACAATTTTCTTGAAGTATTGAACTCTCATAGACACTTTTCCCACAATAATTCAGTCTTTAGCATCTGTATCTTCATCAAGATAATTATTTCAGACATTTTGTCTAAAATAATTTCCATGAAGAAATTGAGCTTTGCATTTTTCATGAAGAATTTGAACTTCAAACTTTTCTTAAAACATTGAGTTTCTTTCAAGATTTTTGCACAGGAAAAATGCCTGAAGGAATTAACCTTTAGACTTTTTACCATGGAAAAATATCCAAAGAAATTTAGTTAGACTTTTTTCCATGGACAAAATGTTTGATGGAATTCCTTCAAACTTTTTACCATGGATAAAATGTCTGACATAATTCCTTCAAGTTTTTTGTAAAAACAATTTAGCTAAAATAAATATGTATTCAATATTTTTACATGAATAATTTTCTTGAAAGACTCTAAGGGATTTGCACATATGATAAGTAAAGACCAAATAACACTTAGCCAATTTTAACATTGATTTTTACCTTAGATTTTTACCTTAGATGGACACTTAAAGATAAAAATTAGGCTAAGGAATTATTCATCTATACTCGACTCAAGCTAGACTTAGGAATTTAAAATTGATAAGGGCCCAATTAATTCATTATAATTTTGGTCACAAATACTAGATCTCACTTGGGGATGCATACACCCTATAAGTGTGCAAAGAACCCTAGAATGTAAGAACAAGAACCAATCCATTGGGTCATGGATTCAACACTTAGTAGTTTCATAGAACACTTATGAAGACTCAACAAAACATGAAATAATTAAAAAATAGATTAGGAGGTTCTGAAAATGAACACACAATAAAACACAAAGGAAATTATATAAATAAGGCCTAAAGCAGAGGGGTAAAAAAGTGATGAAATAACAAAAATATAAAACTATGCACTATATACTAATGTACACAAGTTATAGACTCAATCAAGGAAGTGTTTCAAATGTCTATCATTGACTGGTAGCTCTAGTATTTCACCATCCAAGTCTCTCAAGAAGAAATTATGCTCCTTAATCTTATAGTCAATGGAATAGGGACCTATCCATAAGGCATCAAATTTTCCATTCTTATCTTTATCTTCATGTATGTTGTCCCAAAGTAAAACTAGATCACCTACTTGGAAGCTTCTTGGAGTGACCTTCCCATCAAATATTTTCTTTGAAATTGAAGTTTCTTTCATGATATTGTCTTCAAACTTCATCAATATCAATAATCTGGTTTATCCTGCTCTCATAGTGGTTGATTTACTCATCATCCTCTAGTCTCTTCATAAGCTGATAAGTTGGAAACTATAAATTCATAGGAAAAACTATTTGAGCTCCATAAACAAGCTCAAAAGGAATTTTTATTGTATCTCTCTTATGTGTAATCCTATCATCCCATAAGGAAAATTTTATCTATTCACCCCACTTCTTCTTATTTGCTTCCAAATTTTGTCTAATGGTTTTGAGCTAGTTCTTATTATTGGATTTTGTTTGCCCATTCCCCTAAGGGTTGTAATTAGAGGCATAGATTAGTTCAATCCCATATTATTTACATAGTTCCATTAAAGGTTTAGATTTGAAGATGATGGAATTATCAAAAATCAATTTGAAAGGCATACCAAATCTATAAATAATCTGATTCAGCCAAAAATCCATAACTACCTAGTGTGTTACTTTCTTTGTAGGGATCGCTTTAACCCATTTATTGAAGTAATTAGTTGTAACTAGTATCCATCTATGTCTAGTTCTTGATGCATTAATAATATATCTAATGAAATCCATTACCCATTGCCTAAATGGGCCTTCAATTATCATAGGTTATAAGGGAAGAGAATTTATAGCTTTCATCCTCCCAATAAAGCACTAACATTTCTCACACTTCCTAACTAGCTGAGTAACATCCTTGAATAATGATGGCCACCAATAACCAGCTCTCAAAATTTTATGAGATGTAACCTTAGACATAAAATGACCACCACATACTCCACTATGGAAGCCTTCAATTAGGTTAGTAATCTGTTCTTCCAACACACATCTTAGGAGAACCCCATCTAGATTCTTCCATGGTAGTCCATTCTCAGTCAAGAGGTATTTTTAGGAGAGAAGTTTGAGAGTTCTTTGATTTCTATCCAAGTTAGGGGGATAATTCAGATTTTTCAAGTAGTAAATAGTATCTCTATACCATGAAGATATCTTAAATTTACTCAATGAATCATCAACATTAAAAATAACAATGTTTACCTCAATATCTTGCAAATTGGTCTCGTCCATAAGCTTGGATAGACCCATTCCTCTTACTAACTTGGTGGTCTAAATATCCATTTCATGCTCTTATAACTTGTTAACCCACCTGCATCTCTTATTAGATACTTTAGTTTGAGTCAAGATGTCCTTTACCATGGTATGTGGGACATAAACAACAATCTTTAAAATGAGAATATAAGGCTTGAACATCTTGACAACTTTCAAGAGAGCAAAAGCTTGATTTTACATGATGGTATAGTTTAGTTCAAGAACTTGCATAGCTTTGATAAATAAAGCTAGGGGCTACTCATGACCATCTTCATTCTTTTTCAATAGAACAATACCAACAATATTATATGATGAAAAAGAGAATATCTAGAATAACTTTATGTAATCAGGGCTGGCCAAGATAGGAGTAGACTGTAAAGCTCCCTTGATTTTATTGAATGCTTGCATGGCCTTCTCCTCCCATTTGATGTTCTGGTCCTTATTCAACATGGAAGTAATAGGTAGAGTAATCTCTATAAAATTAGAAACAAACCTCCTTATAAAGTTAAAATTTCCAAAGAAAGACTGAATTCCTTTCTTAGACTACAGGATAAGCACTTTATCAATGGATTTGACCCTTTTAGTGTCAATCATGACACCATCCTTGGACACTATATGTCTTAGAAACTTGGCCTTTTGTACTCTAAAGTGGCACTTATTTGGATTAAGAAAATTCCAAACTCCTTGTATTTAATAAACAATTTATCTAGATGTTCCAAATGTTCTTCTCTAGTCTTGGATTAAATAATAATATCATCTTCATACACATATATGAACTTATTAATTATCCCTACAAAATTAGCATCCATATCTCACGACAAGGTTGCACCAGCATTCATTAACTTGAAAGACATCCTTATCTATACATACATGTCCCAAGGCATTATGAACATAATCTTGGGTCTCTTAGATTCTTTCACCATAACTTGGTTATACCTTGAGAATACATCTAATATGGACAACATATCTAATCCAATAACACTTTGTAATAAGTTATTCATATTGGCTAGGGGATAATTATCTTTCAAAGAAGCTTTATTCAAATTTTAGAAATCCATACACAAATAGATGTCACCATTATTTTTCCATACAGAGACTAAATTTACAACCTATGATGAGTACTTGATGAGATAAGTGACACCACCATCACTTATCTTATTTAACTCATCCTACATCTTAGTGGCCAAGATGGGGTTAATGGGTCTCTATTTATACCTAAAAGGCTTGTTGTTAGGCTAAAATGGGATGACATGTTGAAATAAGTCTTCTTTATATGCTTTCAACTTAGAATAAGACCATACTAAGCAATTCTAGCAACTCTTTAGTAGTTTCATGTAACCTTTCTTCTCATCTACACTTAGGTGAGTACCTAGCCAAACCTTCTTTGGATTCTCATGAGAAACCAAGTTTCACTGAATCATGTCTTTTGAGATAAATGAGTATCTTGACTTTATTCTATTAGCTCCATCAAAAGATGTTTCTAGACTTACCAATCCTCTAGGAAGCATGTTTGTCTTTAGCTAAATGATGTCCATCCCAAATAGGGTTTCTTTTCCATCACAAACCTAAACCATGGATTCCAAGTCTATGAGTTGATCATGGAACTCAACTTCATAATTTAGAAACCTTCTAATCTGATCATCATCATCAAACACCTATCAATGATTAACATTATCTAGGATTGAAGGCCAAATAGGCACCTCCACTTGATACTGATAATGAGGGATCATATTTTCAATATCAAATTGAGCACCTAACCCTACAAGTCTGTCAGCTTCTTCATTGAAACTTTTATCATGATAACAAATATTGAATACATCAAAGAATTCAATCAAATCCCAAACAACATTCTCATATTATTTTAACCTTTTATTTTTGGTGTCATAAGAATTATATACCTACTTAACCACTAGCATGGAATCACCCTTTAAAATTAAACTTTTAATTCTATATTCACAGGTAATCCATAAGCCAAGTAAGAGTGCCTCATACTCAACAGTATTATTCATGTACTCAAAGAATAAATAAAAATAAAACATGAAACATTTACCATTGGGGGAATAAAAAACAACCCCAGATCCATTTCCAAGATTAAAGTGATCCCTATTAAAACACATCTTCCAATCTACACTTTCTTTGTCAGGTTTAACATCAAGAACAATAGACTATTCACTAGCATCGACATTCCTAATGAAGTTCCCCAATTCAACATCTATGTATAATACTTCATTCAGAGCATGTTTTAGATCTTCAATTACATGAAACATCTTTAAATCTCTATAAATCTTGACCATCTTACCCTCCAATAGAATGGGGGCATAAGACAAGTCCATGTATACACTTCCAACATGCTAGCAGCCCATTTATGTGATAGCAACATTTCCCACTTAGGTGGGACGTCTATAACTACCATGTCCATATTAAAATACTTACCTGGATGCACTAGCAACCCCTTGACTTTCCCAAAAACTAGAAATTCTAGTGAGTCCATGGCATAATACATGACAAAGGTTGATTCAATCCTATCTCCAATTCTTTTAGGCCACCCAAGGGCATCACATTACAAGAAGCTCCAGAGTTAAACATGAAGTTGTGAATAATAAAACCATTGATCAAGAGAGTAGTGTAAAATGGATCCACATTCAACTAAATTTATACAAGTGTAGTCCCCAAATAGACCTCTAGGGTGGGTTCAACAACCTCTTTTGATTCTTCATCACTTTTTGGGGGTATTTGGGGTAACTCAATTTCATTTGTAACTAATTTCTCACCAAATTCTAAATATTCAAAGGCCCTCTTCTTATGTTCATGTATTCTTAATAATTTAATAAGTGAGACGATGATTTTTAGTTGGATCAACACTTGGGCCATATCACATATGCTATACTAAGGAAGATGAGTATTTGGTGGAAGGGTAACAACATCTTCAACTAGAATATAGTCACTTAAGGTCTAAAGTGGAGTGGGCTAGGATGGATTTACATTATTATCAGCAATCTTCAAATTTGAATTAGTTTTGGCATCATTTTCATCCTTAGGGATACTAGATAATATGGGTACTCTATTTTTGGATGGAAAACCTCTAGGCTTAGCAAATTGTGAAATAGGCACTAGTTTTAAAGCTTTAAGGACTATTATAGTTTTCTTAGCATCCTTATTAGCATCCCCTATATTTGGATTTGTATGGTCAATATCTTGAGGAGCATCACCTCGATATTTTATTCTCAAGTGATACTCCTTCTCTTAGGTAATTATTGCATTAACTAGCAGTTGCTTACCCTCAACTAACAAAAATCCGCCATCATATTTCATAATCATCATGGAGTGTAATAAATCAAAATCATGAATGGGAAATTCATATGTTTATTCCATATTAACATCATAAGTAAATTTGGGATTTGGGACACTTACCTTCTCAACTACACTCCAAAATTGATCAACAATAGTAGTACTTAGTAATTCTATGGAGGCAGTCATCTCACTTTAGAGGCTTTAACAATTGAACATCAAGATCTCATTATCTGATGATGTAGAATCAATTTCATACACATCTTCATCAATCAATTTAGTTGTATCACATGGGGGATATGGAAGGAATAACTTGTAACACTAATCAATATCTGTGTCATAACCTATTGCATTCACCTTAGCATTTAATAGATTAGGCACTTCTTTTCTAGCCCCTCTATTCTAATTTTTGTCTATTTTTTATTCACATGTAAGCCTCTTCCCTCTATAATTATCTTGATGGTGGAAATTAGGCCTTCCTTATGCTTGATTTAGATTTTGACCCCTCTCTTTATTGATAAACACATGAGGGATCCCCTAATCAACTTTGGTAAACTTGTATGACATTTCTTTGATAACAGAGGCCAAAGTTTTAACCATATCCTCAAGGTTGGCTATGTTTGTAGACTGTGTATATTCAATATTAACCAGTTTCACATCAAACTAATTATTCATGGGCTTTCCCATAGATTTTATGTTATTCTCAATTTAGATGTCCATAATGAATGCTAATCAGAGGTTTGTGGGAGCCTGGTCCCTCAAGTAGTACACAACCTTCTTGTCAAAGGAATCATAATATTTTATCAAGCATGCTATATCACTTCTATCACCAAAATGAACATTGAATCAATTCTATCACCATATTGAATGCTAAAAACATTCCTAATTTATTCCCATGAATCAAGGCATCCTTTAGGAAGAGAATTAAACCATTCATGAGCATCTTCCTCCAGCATATACATAAAAAATTAATACACACATCCTCATGCTCAACCTCATAATATTCAATAATATTGGGAAAAGCCATCAAGTGTTTATCACCACTCACTGCATTGTTTCCTTGGAATATTGGAAGGAATTTCCTTACTTCATATAGGACTTCATTAGGATAACCCTCTATTTCCTCAAAATTAATAGGTATAAATATAGGAACATGGAATTTAGGATGCTCATTCTCATCTTGGTCCCTATGCCTCATGATTGGTTTAATAATAGGTTTAAAAATAAATGGAAAAGGGATATGAGGGGGTGAATAGGGTGGACTTGGTGGATCAAACTTGGGAGGAGATTCAGCTGGTTGAGAAGGAGTTGGGTAATACACATGACTATAGGTTTTAGAGTCAATAAAAAAACTATGATAGTCTTTAATAATAAGATGATCAATAAACAATTAAAGATTATTAGAATCTTGATGGTCCTTGGCAACTAAGCTCTGCCCTTCAACAGGCTTCCAAACTCATCTCCCTCTTATTAGATGAATAATTAAATGAGAGATGAGTTTATGTGATAGGTCACTTTTGAAATATGATCTTAATCCTTCTAGTTTTACAAACAATAATAAACTCAAAGATGAAACTTAACAAAATATTCAAAACATGCACTGATCTTTCTTGAAACTAAGTGATAAAAATTAGAGTTGTCGCTAGAATCACAATTCTAGAATATATCAGTTAATCACCTAAGAGTGATACATGTTGACAACATAATTTTTTGAATTTAATGATGATATAGAAATAAAAGACACTAAAATATTTGGAATAATGTTTAAAAGGGAAAAAAACACATTCTAATATGCAATCTTAATCATCTCTTTGTAATGAACACAATAGAAGTGAATTATCAAGCCTTAAAAAAATCCTAACATGTTCCAAGTGGAGTGATATAGCATTGATGACCAAGATAGTCAAAAGTAAGCTCAAATAACCATGACTTTCAAACACATGAAATAATATGAACAAACTTCTTTGAAAACATAGCTGAGATTACTTACAACAAATATAGTGGTAGAGAAATTTTCAAACCTAAACTATTTAGAGCTCTCTGCAAGAGTCCCCAACAACACAAGTGCCATGGGTTTTAGTTTATTCCCTATAAATGCTTCTAGAGGAGTGTTGGTCCCTAGTTATATAATACAATTGACCTTACACACTTGAGAGAAAATGGCAAGAAATGATGAAAAACTCACTAGTATGTCATTTTAGCTAAGGAAGGGTTTGGCATCAAGATTAAATCAAATGCAAAAAATGACTGAAAGGCACCTAAAAAGTGTATGGTCAACTCCCTGCTACTTATATCTCTAATTAAACCAAGGTAAGAGGACCTATGCAGTAGTTTTATCACATGGAGAGATTATACAATTCAACTTGCATGTGGATTTTTATCATAAGGGACAAATATGACCAGGACATAACCAAGATTTCACACTTCACTTGTGAAGGGTTGTTACATGAAATGCACAAATGATTTAATTCATACACAAGCTACTAAAGATATATGGGAAAGAGATAATAATCTTATTTCTATAGAATCTTGAACAATAGGGGTAGAATAAATATTACAATGCTAGAATTTAAAACACAAACTGTAAACACATTTCAAATATACAAGATCTTATGCATTTTTAGGGAAAATAACACTTATAGTATGCAACAGGGCATATTATTTGAAAGGTAAGATATGGTATAATATTTGAATAATTATTAAATGGAGGGTGGCATATTGGTGGCTTCCAAACAATAGGGTGTCTTAAGGTATTTCATGACAATATTCCTTAGTAAAGATGCATAAAAAACTCAAATGAAAGCTAATGAGAAATACCAAATGATCCTTAAAAGACTAGAACATACATTGAAATTAATTTTTTAAATGCCTTTCCCTATTGAATCCATAAACCTAGGGTGCCCTAATAAGTTATTCAACAATAGATTCTAAAATAATTGACAAAGCATTTTATATCCCAAATTCATGCTCAAAATGATAACCAGGAATGAGAATAAAACTAGATATCCAATCAACAATATTTACAAAATAGAATTATGTGCTTTATCAAAAAGAAATAGAAAAGAACCAAAAGAATTATCATTAACTTAAAAAGAGATATTACAAACATCAATATTTCAAAATGCTACCATGGGGACAAGTATGGTGATATTGTTCTTTTGCCAAGGGAGACATAAAGATGCTCTCAAAGCTCACTAATGGTTGTACAGTTGTAACCATCTTAGTAAGGGAGACAAGATATACACATAATAATTGATCCCATTTTTTTTTAGAAAGTAGGCTTATAGAAAATGGGCACCTAAAATAATGACCAACAACAAACTTGAATAGAGGAGAAGAAACCTATTTATACATTTTCACATGTGGAGATGTGGGTTACAACTTTCAAAATTATAAAACAAAATCTCAAGCCTACCAAGATGCTTCCAATTAAAATATGCCCTTTTCCATGCCTGAGATCCTCATGTATGTGCAAGAAAAATCATAACTCTAACTACCTCTATGAGGAATGATGAAGATATGGAGCACATCTTTTGATTTCATGGTGGGAGTTACCTTTCACATGAGTTAAAAGGAGAATATTCATGGTAGGGGCCAAAAAAATTGTGTCATTATGTGTAATTGCCTAGGGACACTCTTGATCACTTGCCTGCACAGCTAGAACCTTTTGAACATATGCCTTCCCTATCATGCACACCATGGAATAACCTAATTTTGACATGATTCCCTGAGAATATTATGGATCTATGGCCCTTGGAATGATCTTTTTTGGAGTGGCCCACCTTGGATTTACAATCCTAAACTATATCACTCACAAAGGAACTTGGACAAGCACAATAATGAAAAATGAAAAAGACTTAGGTCATTTTTAGATTTTTACCCTTTTGGCTCCTACTTGCCTATTCAAATTTTGTATTTTTCACCTTTCATTTTTAATGCATAAATGCATTTTTTTTAATTTTTGACCTAATTGAGCAAATTCTAGACCATCTTGCTAATTTGTAAATTGCAAATTTATAGGCTAGAAATATTTAAATGAGCATATAAGGGATTAATAAATCTGAATTAACTCATAATGCAGTGATCATTGACTGTTCCTTTTTTAAAAAAGTAATTTTCTCTTCTTATGCAGGCTTTATATGAGGTTAGCACTAGACCATCAATTATGCAAGCATTAACCCCTTCACACTAGCATGTCAAAATTATAGAAACAATGTCAATAGGTTGTAAGTGCTTTGTCATCTTCATATTTCTTGTAGAGTCACCATGCCTCATTTTCTTTTTAGCCTAGTCAACTTGCTACCATAGGTGAAAGCTCTGCCAACTAGCTTGTATAAGGTCCTATTATTTATATGACATGTATGCCATTATGGCATCACCATGTCACTTTGTTTATTAACTTGATCGAGACCATTTACCCTAGAAAATGTATCAACATGTCATTAGGTTTGAATCATTTAACAATCAACCTAAGACTAGTATTAATAAGGTCCTTGTCTATGTGATGAATGAAAGCATGCCACATGACATATTTACAAGTTCTCATCATCCCATTATCATTAAGATTTAATTATGAGCTATTATATCCTTATCAATACTCCTAAGATCATGCTAATTGGATAATCCACAAGCTTTCTTATACCTTACACAGTTAATCTCTACCAGATAACACCCTTCCACCCCATGGATACTCCTCATTTGGTATAATCCTTTGACAAGTTAGTTCTCACTCACACCATTAATCTTGAAGAATGTTCAAATCTAAACCATTGATCTTGATCCAAAGGATTAAATTCTATTGGCCATCTATTATGAATTAAATTTTATGTTCGCATGCCCATCATTTGATGTCTACAATAACATCTTTGGTAGGCACATGAATGTCAAATTTAATCTCCAATAAACAATCATCAATTAATTTTGACATTCGCATGCCCATATTTTGATCTCTACATGGCCATTAATGATGTCTACATGACAGTCAAATTTAATCCCCTAATGGATAATTATCATGGATAAAATTTGATATATGCATTCCCATCATTTGATGTTCACATTATTGTTAATGACGTCTGCATGATCATCATATTTAAGCCCTAACAAATAATGGCTAAGCTTAATTTTAATGTCTACATGGCCATCAATTATTTCCACATGGTCATTATACTACTAGTTTATCTTTTTAAAAACTTGCATCTTGAGTCAAAAAAACATGAAGGTACCAACATTGTAGGAGATGTTCATGGCATGAAGGACATCATTTCCATATAACTCTTTTGGCCTAAGATGATTTATAAACAAACTTATAAAAATACACAAGTAAAATGACTTGTTTGGTTATGTGTGATGTGAAAAATGGCCTTGAGATGTGTTGAACAGTCCTTCATCTAGCTCACACCATTGATTAGGTCTTGTACAAATCAAGCACGAATCATCAATCGATAGAAACATGCTTGACACGTATGCTATCTAGGTAAATTTATTCAAATATTTTGTTCTTTGGGACTTATTTATTTAGCATTTTGGTCTTAACAATAATTGTTTTGGGCTTTTTTATTCTCTACACTTCTACTCTTAGGCCCTTTATTTATCAGGATAATTGTTTTGGACATTTTGTCTGGGACAATTTTATTGAAGCATTAAACTCTCTCAAACATTTTTCCTATAGCAATTCATTCTTTAGCATCTTTGTCTTCATTGGGATAATTGTTTTCTACATTTTATCTAAAACAATTTCCCCCAAAAAATTGAGCTTTGCATTTTTCTTGAAGAAATTGAACTTCACACTTTTTTTGAAACATTGCAATTCTTTTGGGATTTTTAAGCAGGTAAAATGATCGAAGGAATTAACCTTCAAACTTTTTTCTACAGATAAAATATCTGATGAAATTCCTTCATAATTTTTTGCCATGGATAAAATGTCTAACAAAATTCCTTCATACTTTTTGCCATGGACAAAATGTATGACAAAGTTCCTTTAGGGATTTTGTACAAACATTTTGGCCAAAACAAATAACTCTTCAAGATTTTTATGTGAATAATTTTCCCAAAATAATCTAAGGCATTTTTACATTTGCTAAGTAAAGACCAAATAACACTTAACCAATTTTAAAATGGAACTTGTCCTTAGAGTGAACACTTGAAGATAGAAATTGGGATAAGGACTTAGTCATTTATACTCAACTCATGATAGACTTAGGCATTTAAAATTGACAAGGGCCTAATTTTTTTAGTGTAATTTTGGGCACTAACATATTCTTGTTCAGTTCTTAAACCAAACCAACCTTCCATATCAAACCATGCCTCCACTATACCTTGGTCAAAGTAATCCACTTTTGACCACCCAACCTCCACCTCAAGCTAATGTTCCCTCTGATTTCCTAGCCTAAAAATAGTAAAAAAATTAAGGATGCCATTGTCCTCATCCAATATATAAATCAAACCAAGAATTTTAAGTTGGATGATGTGTATTATTACCCATTCAACATGGATTACTTGTAGATACCATTTCCTCTAGGGTATAAACCACCAAATTTTGACAAATACAAGGGGAAAGGTGACCTCAAGGCCTATTTGATAGAATTATTTGTTACATGCCAACCAATGGACTATAATGAAATCTACCTTATACTATTATTTCCAAGGAGTATATAAAGACGATCCTTAGAGTGGTTTCTAAAATTACCTAAGAATTTAGTTTCTAATTTTGATGACCTATCAAACAAGTTTGTGCAACACTTCTCCTAAAATCTTGAACATGAGATTTCATTGGTAGATTTGATGCAATCAAAAAAAAAGGATGATGAAATTTTCTCAAGTTATCTATAGAAATAGAGAGCCCTTATCAACTGATTCACCCAAAATCTAATGGACAAGAAACTAACCACTATGTTTACCAAAAATTTACACAATGAGATATCTTATCATTTAGAGTTACAGTGTACACACACTTTTAAGGAAATCATTAAAAAAGGTTTTTTGATTTAAAGAGACATTAATAAAAAAGGGATCATTAAAATTAACTCATCAAATTAGATCCAAAATCAAAGACAAAACAATGACCAAAATTAAAACCAAGTCTAAGCATAAGCATTGCAACTAACACAAGCTAATAATTATGATAAAACCAAACTATTCAGTCATAACAAGAATGTTGTAGGAAATGGATTAATTGAGTCATGATATGTCCAAATGGTGAAAACACCTTCTACTCAAACTATGCCATATATGTAAATTACTCCTAACCAACAACCTTTTCAATAAATGCATCAAGAATAGTAGCCTAGACTAGTGCAACAAATGCAACAACCTTTGCCTATGTAAACCCCTACTTCAAGGATAACTATGCCTACTCATCACATATTTAGTGACCTTGGATAACCCATTGAATCTATGTTTCACAAGCTCACCATAGCTAATCTAATTAACTAGCCTATTCCAAAGCACTATCTTGAGGGGACTGACTATCTAGACTGGTATAGTCAAAATGAATTTTATGAGTATCATTAGGTTAATATATATAATTCATGTCATTGTGTGAAAATTAAACATTTGATTGATAATATATTGGAAAATGAATAGATAACATTGGATCATGGAGCCTCCACATCCAATCATAACCTTAGGACTTATCAAAACCCCTTTCCCTAATATAACAACCAACAATAATAGCAATAGTGGTCATCAAAACACCAAAAAAAACATCAACAATTGAGATATAATCAATAAAATAAGTAGAAACAAAATCAATATCAACCAAATGGATGGAACCAAGGATAGGATGATGCCAACAACCAACATACGTACCATGTAGTTACACATTATTATTAAAGGTTTTAGGCCATCTTGCAGGAGGTCATATTTACACCATCTCCATCAATCCAAGACCAAAACCAATCAAACAAGACTATTTATAATCAATTCAAACCAACCAAACCAATTTTGTGATCCTTCCTTGACTTTGGACCACATACAAGTGTACCTACAAGTAGGGATTCCCACTTTTGGACCTTGTATCTATAATTCATCATTAGCTCATGACCATGCAAAAGTACATTGACAACTAATAATTATCCTATCTAGTCCCCCACCACCATAATTTATTATAAATAATGGTCTTGTATCTAATCTTGATTGTGAAATCATAACTCAATGGTTGAATATTACCATACCAAGCCCACAACCATCTACCAATTCACCCATCTAGCCAACCATTTTATCTTGAAATAAACCATTTACTACTATAAAATTAAAAATGTTTGATATTATGGAATAATTATAGAATATGCCTTCATAAATATCCATTTTAGATTTTTTACATACATCCACCATCCAAAAAACATCTTGACAAAGTTCCTTGGCCAATCTTAAGTTCCTAATGAAATATCTCTAAACAAATTTCAAGGTTTAGTTGGACACCTAGCTCTAGGCCAATAATTAACCTTTAACCAAAGTGATATGTCATCCCTTGGCCCACTGCATAACATTCCATTTGTACATCAAAGTTGTCATAACATGGCATAAAGTGAAATGTGTCCTCATAGATAATGGATCAGGCCTAAACATTATGTCTCTAAATCTCATCAAGATCCTTGGGTACACTACAACTGATATCTAGCCATAAATGATCATGATTAAGGCCTGTGACAATGAATAATGGGAATCAAAAAGCACCATTAGCTTTTTAGTTATCATTGGGTCCTTGACCCAAGATACACTATGTCATGTGTTATACCTTGATTTATGATATAATATGTTTTTGGGTAGACCTTAGATACATGATATTCGTATGATCCCTTCAACATTGAACTAGTGTATAAAGTTTTCCCATTTAGGAATGGAGGTTACAATTCATACATATTTACATCCATATAACATTTCAAGCATTTGGAGGTTAAGTACCAAATCTATAACTACCATTATTGTCTGAATCTAGTTCTTAGTAAAGACAAGGGAAAATAAATACTTGTTGATTCCCTAGAGGCCAACTGCATTGACCATGATACCCTAGATTCACCTTCCCACATGTCACCTCTTTAAATATTTAATCATTACACCATCTTGGTTAATAGCTTAGGAGAATATTTGAACCATAATACCTTCAAAATTTCTAAGCTTCCATAAACCCTACATCTTTTGGAAGACCTAAATCCAAACCACCCTACATAGAATTGAAAAGAAAGGAAAAATATAAACTACATATTCTAGCACATATCACTTTAATACCAGCCTCTATCCAAGAACATGACCCTCTTGCAGATGATGAATCTTGGTTATATAATGATAAATTGGTTGAATATTACATAAATGATAAATATTCCATTTTAAACAAAATCATGGAGAAGAATACCTATGAAGGAGGAGGCCTCATTCTAAATCAATAAGGTTTGCTTGAGATAATTTAGTCTACTCAGTATAAAGGAACATATAGTCTTGGATTTAAACCACCTAGGGGTGACCCCACCTATCTTATCCATGTTCCATCACCAAAGACTAGTGACAATGATGTCGATAGTAAATCAAAGTATGATCATATCCCTTTTGATGACCTAACCAATACCAATTTGTTTGATACTAATTCCATTTGTACCCTTCGACCAGTTATTTTCCATAATCTACTTCCATTATATTACCCTCAACTGATAGATTGGGACCAACAAGAATCAACAGTGCTAGTTGATGAGTTTTAGAATGATGAGGCCTTTTGTGATTTCTTCAACCTAAGGTACAATGTTCCATTGGGAGACCACAAATAAGGGTTCTCAATAAAATTAGATCCTATAGCCTATTTTGGAGAATAGGTGAATACCTTTAGCCATAAAAAATTAAATAAAACATTGAGGTCCCAAAGTGAAAACCTCTTTGGTGCACTTTTAAACAAGGAAAATAGTAAAGAGAAAGGCCAGTATAGTGGTGAAAACTTGTTTCAAGCACCATTATATGGTGGTGTTCAACCTTCCTCAAACATAGCTCAGGAGACCACCAATAATGAACTTGTCTATGGGTCTGAATTTAGCCTTGAATAATAATAAGCTTTTCACTGAGTCATCCAAGATTTCCTAATAGTGTTTGTCACCTAGCCATCCTTACCCCTAAGAGATTTTTATTTATCATACCTAGAATAACTTGAGGAGTTAGTCATAACAAAGGATTATACTATTGCAGGCTAATTTAAGTCTTTGTCAATCATCCTAAAAGATGGGTTGACCCTTATTATAGAGGACATGATAGAAGTTAACATTGAGACTCTAAATGACTTTAAATGGATAAAATTAGGTGCATCCCTCACTAAAGAGGAATGTGAAGTATTTACATCCCTTTTGAGGGAATTTGTTGATATATTTGTTTGGGAATACTTTGACATGCCAGGTCTAGACCCTACCTTAGTTGTGCACCACCTTATGATACATCTTGATGCTAAACATGTGAAAATATTTTTGTGTAAGATGCATATTTACATTTCTATATTAGTGAAATAATTGTGAAAGATCTTGGAAGTGAGATGTATTCAACTAATCGACTACTCAGAGTGGATATCTAATGTTGTACCCATCAACAAAAAACTAAAAAGAATCAAAATCTACACTGATTTTAGAGACAAAAAAATCTTACCCCAATGATGAATTTCCTCTACTAAACATTAACATTATATTAGCCTCCATAATGGGTTATGAAATGCTTTCACTGATAGACATAGTATCAGGCTATAATCAGATCTAAATCACATCACAAGGCCAACATAAAATAGCATTCACTACTCCATGCAAAACATTCTACAATTAGGTTATTCCAATTTATCTCAAAAATGTCGGGTCCACTTACCAAAGATCCATGACCATCATATTTCATGATATGATACATGACATTATTGAAGACTACATCGATTGCATACTAGGTAAATCAAAGACCAAGGTTGATCATCCAAAAACACTAAGGAGGATATTAAGAGACTAAGTGAATATAGAGTTAGGATCAACCTTAAGAAGTGTGTTTTTAGAGTTACTTCAAGAAAATTTCTTGGCTTCATTGTATATCATCGAGGTATTGAAGTTAATCCAACCAAAGTACAAGCCATAAAAAACATGCCATCACTAACCAATTTGAAGTAGCTTTATAGTTTTTAGGGCAAGATCCAATCTATCAGATGCTTTATATCTCAATCGATTGACAAGTACCACCCATTTACACATCTCCTAAAGAAAGGTGTAACATTTCATTAGGGTGATGAATGTTAAATTTTTTTCCAACAACTGAAGGACTATCTAGTGAATCTACCTATTTTATTACCACCAATACTAGGAAATTTATTCCTCATATACTTTATAGCTACTAATAAAGACCTAGGATAACTTATAGATCAACATGATGATAATACAAAGGAGCATGCCATGTACCATTTAAGCCATACACTGGTCTCATATGATCATAATTATGCAACAACTAAAAACCTTATTTATCTATGGTCTTTGTAGCTCAAAAACTACACTATTACATGTTAAAAAATAAGATCATGATCATTTCAAAAGTATATCCACTCAATTATCTACTATCTAAAATAACTTTAAAAGGACACATGGCTAAATGGATCATGATTTTAAGCAAATTTTAGATATAATACATTAACCAAAAATCCATCAAGGGGCAAGTTCTTACAAATTAGCTTGTTGAAGCACCCCTTGCAAGTATAAAGCCACTAAAATTATAATTTACAGATGAATCCATTATGACCATCATTAAAACACCTCTTGAGGAGAATCACTATAAGCTAGATTTTGATGGATCATTCACATCACAAGGATCAAAGGAGGCCTTTTGTTTATTACTCCACAGGGGGATCTAATCCCTAAATCATTTAGAATAATTTTTCCTTGTACCAATAACATGGCCAACTATGAATCAATAATTATAGGACTTAGATAGATATTACAATGGAACATACAATATATAAAGTTTTATGGTGATTATTAGTTAATCATCAATTAGGTTACAGACCATTTTTAGACCAAGGATGACAAACTAATACCATATAAGGCCATGGTCGATACTCTCAAATAATAGATTGATGATGTATAGTTTGAACATATACCAAGGGCTAGTAATAGAATAGAAGATGCCATGGCCACCACTGGATATTTGATTCTTCATATAAATACAACCAAATAATACCAATTTCTCATTGAAAATCTACTAGCACTAGCTCATGAACATTCAACCATCATAATGATTTATGATATTATTGGTCCTAGCTCTATATGGTATTCAAACCTTTACACCTATCTTCATGACCAAATAATTCCACTAGACCTATCCCAAAAATAATCCAAAGCCTTTGTCCACCATGATACACATTATACCTTACTTGAATTAACATAATACTACCATGGTTTTGATGGAACTCTGCTTCATTATTTAACTTTAGTAAAATCTACACTAGAATTATGGGAAGTTCGTGAAGGAGTATGTAGATCCCATACTAGTAGGTTAGTCCTATCCAAAAATCTCTTACATACTGGGTAATATTGGCCAATGATGGATGCAAATGTAGCTACATATGTGAAAAAGTGTGATAAATGTCAATATCATGTAAATCTAATTCATACCCCAACCAAGACTCTAAATCCAATAATTACACCATGTCCGTTTGCTACATGGGGCCTCGATCTCATTGGGAAGATAAACCCTACCTCATTCGATGGCCATAAACATATCCTTACCACCATTGAATATTTCACTAAATGGGTTGAAGTTATACCCCTAACTTACATGAATGGAAAGTAAATTTCTAAATTAATCTTTGATCATCTCATCTACTGCTATGGTATCCCCTTTGATATTATAACTGATAATAGAGAATCATTCAAAAACAAGGATGTTGAATTTCTATGTGTTGAGTACAAAATTAAAAAAACATTTTTTCCTAGCATATTACCCTCAAGGTAATGACCAAGCTAAAGTATCTAATAAAACCATTGTTAACATCCTTAAAAAGATTGTCAATGATGTCGGTCATGATTGACACCTTCAAATATTCCATGCCCTTTGGGTATACCATACCAATCACTACACTCTAATAGGAGCCACTCCATACTCACTTGTTTATGGTACTAAATCCATTCTTCCCATTGAGGTTGAGTTACCTTCTTTATGCATCTCTTCTAAGCATGTACTAAATGATGAAGACTATCGAGTAGCTTGCCTACAAGAGCTGGAATTACTTGATGAGAAATGCCTGGTCATAGTTAACAACCTATAATCATACTAGAACCAGATTCATGCCCACTATAATTGATGTGTTATACATAAATAATTTGATCTTGGTGATCTTATTCTTAAATAAAATCAAAAGAATACCATAGCTAAAAAAAAACATAAAATCAAGTTTAAACCCAATTGGGCAGGTCCTTTCATCATTGTTGCAAACTATAGAATTAGAGCATACAGGCTCGTTACACTAGATGGGGATGAACTTGATGAGCTGATGAACATTATACACATAAAGCATTACTTTGCTTGAGTAACATGGTGTATTACTTATGAGGACTATTTCAGTTTTATCATAATATTAAATTTATTCTTTGTACTATACCATTCTATTATTTTATCACTTTACTATTACACCATTATATTCTAACATACCTTTTCTATTAATTGAGTTGTTTTCAACCACCCTACCCAACCTTTGGATTATGGTTTCATTCCATTAGTTCTAAAACCACTTTCAACATGAAGATTTAGATCAGTTTCAATATTTGTTTCAAGTATTATAGATAAAGGCTATATTTTAAAGCAATATGACAATGGTTTGGCAGTTTCATCCTTCATTTCTTATTCCATTCTATACAAAGTGTGCATGATTATAACCACCTTTGGGAAAATCAATGTTATAAAATCATGTTACTAATTATAACCACCTATGGGCAAATTAGTATCATTGATCTATGTCATTATTTCCTAGTTATAATTGCCTATGGGTAAACTAGGGGCAACACTTGTTTATCATGCCTTAAAGCACCAACTTACCATGCCTATGCCATATTGTGCCATTTAACAACTTTTCTAGTTTAATTTGAATTGGTTGTTACACTAGTTAGATTCTTCCATTATAATGTAAAAATAAATTAACTTGAGGTCCCATTATGGGACTATGTAGGTAGTTCTCAATTTACATTGAGGTCAGCTCAGTCACCCCTTTATCATGATCTCACCATTTTGTGACAAAATTTAAGTTTGAATGCTCTCACCATTTTGAAATCTTAGACCATTTAGTATCTCATAATTCTTAATTACTTGAGATGCTCCCAAAATTCTAAAAACATTTGTAAAATTGATTTGGAAAATGCAAAAACATTGACCACTTCTTTTCCTTAAGGTTTCTGGGAACCCTTACTATGTCACAAGAAACCATTTGTCCTTTAGTTTCCCCATCTTTATTGGCCTAATATCGCATGATCTCACCATTTTGTGAGCCCATTCTTCTATAACATCCATCATGTTTTTCTTCTCATCATTTTCTTCTATCCCATTTCTTGAAAGAACTACATTTGGCCTAAATTTTTTGTTGGATATTATGTCCATAGAACTATGTAGGAAACATCCACTTGCCTAGTGTATTTGGAGCTAGCTCAGTCACCCCATTCCTTTTATTTTATTCCACCATTTTATTTATTTCATTGTCTATTATTATCTAGGGGCAATGTTCATCATATTATTTGTGTTGTGTTGTTAGTTCTAACATTCTAGTTAGCTATTGTTTGTTTTTATTTTATTTCATTATTTTATCTTTGTTTTTTATTTGCTCTTTTTTTATTGGTATTTTATTTGTCTATTTATTTGTTTTTTTTAATTTTATATTATGACTTGATTTAGTCTATATGTGTTTATTGGGTGATTCCTTGTGCATTATGATTGAATCCATCCATTTTCATATGCCAACATTGTCATCATGGGTTTTATCATTAGTCCATTGTTTTTCATTGAGTGTTAGATCATGTGTCAATCCTTATGCATATTTTATCCATGTTATCATGTTGTTCTATCATGATACCTACCATCAAGTGCTATAGTAGAAATTAGTTCTAGGAATCTACATGGCAATGCAACAATGATATATCTCCTTGGCACCAGTAACATTCTCGATCGAATCCAAATCATATTTTAAATAAAGTAGTTAAACAATGAATGAATTTTAACCTTTGATAGTTCAAATGAGCATCTCCCTACTAACAGGTTACCCAAATTAATTTTTCTGATATGTACCAATTTACCGTCATATTCCACATCATGTTTATCACTATCAGGGTATAATGATTATAACCACCTTTGGGAAAATTATTGTATACCATCCCACTTGCATTACCAATAATTTTGACCATATTTGGAGAAATCAATGTGTTTCCATTTATTTGGAGGTTAATGATTATAACCACCTTTGGGTAAATCATTCTCTTTATTCTACCTAACTGGGGCTTGTTTTCATTATGATAATTCCTATAACCACCTTTGGGCAAACCATTATCTCTATCTAATCAACTAGGGCATTTTTTCATTGTGATAATGCTTATAACCACCTTTTGGCAAACCATTATCTCTATCTACTCAATTGGGGCATGTTTTTATCATGGCAATGATTATAACCACCTTTAAATGAATCATTATTTTTCCTTTAATTGATTATAACTGCCTTTGGGCAAATCAATTTCTTGTTACCCTAAATTTTTTTTTAATGATTATAACTACCTTTGAGAAAATCATTACCTTTTTTATCCCACTTATGCTAATGATTATAATTGCCTATGGGTAAATCATCCTATTTGTCTTCCCTAACTAGGGTAGCTCCATATACCATTGATTATAACCACCTATGGGAAAATCATTCCCTTCCACCCTATTTAATATTTTTAGTCCAATCATTTACTCCTTTTAAGGGACCGATTACCAAACCTTTTTCCAACCACTCCCTTGAGGGGGAACCTACAGTTCATCCATTGTCATTGAATTTGTAAGAATATAGGACCTTTTCATTATTTGAGAAGATGTTACTATGATTACAAATTTCAATGCCTTCCCAAATAGGGGAAAACTATATACACCTAAAAATGGCCACCAATGTCCTTCAATTAGACTTCAGATTGATTCCTACCATCTTTTGCAAATTAATACTAGGAATCACTAAACATACCAAATTTGCTTGTGCATCATTTGTCAAAGCTCAAAATCTTATTGAAATATCCCTAATTGGGGTATCCTATTGTAAGGAACAAAAATATCTCATGAATTCATCTCTAATCATCCTTCAACATCATAATATGCAATATGGCCTATAAACCTATTAAACGGGGCACATGGACACGTAAAATCAAATATTGAAAGAGCTAAATGGCTAATCAAAATTATTTAAAATGCTAAACCAAATTAAAAGCCTAGTTGAATTATTAATGTGTAATTAATGAATTACTAAAAAAGGAAATTCAAAAATATGAAATATCCTAGCCTTTCATCATTACCTTTTGTGAGTTGTCAATCCTTTGTAAATATCTCAAAATATCTCACCCATGCCTATTAATTACAAATCATGAGTTTTTAACACTTTTTAACTCTGCTACGTTTAATTGACTCACTTAGGTTAGGTTTTAACCCATTCCATGTTTAAAATATACTTTAACTCACCTTGATTTGGGGTTAGTCCCTAATCCTATTAACAAAAGCCATTGTCTATTGAAAAGAGATATTCAAAATTGTAGAGTTATAATATAGGTTTTGTAGCAAGATTCATAGAAATAGTTTTATAATTCAAAAATATTGATCCAAGCCCCATCAAGAAAGCATAATCCATATCAAGACAACAATGGTGCCAAGGAGAGAAGGAGATAATTAAACTCCATTGTCAAAGACTATTTGAGAATAAACTAAGCAAGCCACAAACAAATCATTCAAAACTCTCAAGGAAGGTAAGGATTAATGTTATTTGCATTTTAGTTGGGTTTTTAATTATATTTTGTCCATTATTCTCCCCTTAAGATCTAGGCTTAGATATTTTATCATGTTAGTGTGTTGATTTCATTGTTTTATGGACTGATACTTGATCTAACCTCCTCTCTATTATAAAATTCCTTGATCACATATGTCGTATATGATTGGAATCATGTTTTGTCCATTTTTTCTTATTGGTCTATGCTTTTTTAGTTTTTTTATGTGTGAAAAATCTAATCTTGGTGGATATATGATCTCTTTCCTTACTCTAATTTAATTTCATGATATTTGGATTTAATTTGGTGGTCCCTTCTAACCCAAAAACTAATAGATGGGGTGGGTAGGGAATACTACCATATATATGGGATTAATTTCACATTATTTTTTATGCTAATACTTAAATAATGATAATAAGAGTATATATGAAAATTATAGTATCTCTTTTAGCTATTGGAATGGTATTCTAGTTATGCCAATGATATTTGAGGTGATAGACAACTTTTAGTCCTTTTTATCATTATATTGTAGTCCATATAGATAAATATTTGTTGTTATTTGAGATATTATATGTTGATATTTACTAATTATTTTTTAGTTTGGTTGATAACTATGGGAACATGATTTAGCATTGAAATGTATTTTTATTAACTATTGTATACCTCTACCATGTGTTACTGCATGGTGTTCTTGCTTAGTATATTATCTCTTGTAAAAAATATTGTTAATTGATTATTCAAGTTGTAAATAAAGTATTCATGATTTTTTGAGTTATTGAGGGGTTATATTTATTGGTATAAAAAAATTTACAATCTTAAATTCATTTCATTAAGAAATGTTGTGTTGAAGTTACTAAATTGTGATTAAGTTAAGGAATATTGACTTGGGTATGTTTTATTATTCTTATTTGGATTGAGATAAATTTAAGCATGGTTACAACACAAAAATATATATGTAGTCATAATATCAATTGACTATGATAGATCAAGTCTATTATTTACATGAATAATTATGAAATCATGTTATAAATTTAGTAAGATATTTATTTTTTATTTGATAGGGTAAAATTTAGGTTTTATAAGGACCTAAAACCAAAAGTTTAATAAGAAAGTAAAAATGAACAAAAATAATCTAAACAATACCAAGCTACACTAGTTGACTAAACACCAAAATTTGGCAAAATTTTAGAAAAAAATAGGACCCAAGAACAAGAAGACTAAAAAACTAAGACACATACTATATTTCTTTAGAAGGTGCATCTTTATTATTTCCATTGACTTTATTCTTGGCACTAATATACATGACTATTGTTTGGGTTCTATGGACTTCCACAAATTTATTTTGTGCTCCATTATCCCTATTTACTTCTCATATCTTACTTTCTCTTTCTTAGTAGGGGAACTTATTAGGATGATAGTGAGTATTTCCTTTCCTTTTTTGTTAGGGGTGTCATCTATCCTGAGTGTTCTACCTTCCACCATCTTCAAATTTCCAAAAACCTCCCTCAACCTATCTACCTCCTATTTTAGGGTATTCCATTTATCCATCAATGAGACTGATTACCTTCCCATTCTATACAATTTTTCATGAAATTCTAATAGTTTTTACCTAATTCCATTTGGGAAGTACATTATTTCATTATTTTCATCCCTCCTCCAAAATTATGCCATTTTCATTTCATAAATTTTGAAATTGGGGTTTTCAATGCCCTAAGGGAACTCCAATATTTTGTTAAATTTTTTTCCCACATTATTCTCCTAGGTAAGAGAGTTTCGGGACTTCCATTTTTATTGATTACTAGATGATTGGGGGTGAGGATGAGAGACTAGGTGGGGTAAGGGAGTTTATTTTTCCTCCCTATAATCATCTGAATTATCTAGGGTCTTTATCGAGATTTTCACATTGTTGCTTTCCCTATTAACAAGTTTTATATTATTTGTATTGCTTTTATTGGTAAATGGTTAATAGTTAAACAATAGTGAAAATGGCTTGATATGTTATTAGTTTTATAATATCTCTAATTGTATTTGCTTTATTTCTTTGGATATTTAAATTGAATGAATTTGGTTACCATCTAAATTAGAACATGGGTTAATAAACAAGGCATGAAAATTAACCTTTATGGTTGGGAGTACCCTGTGAAGTTAATGTGACTCTAGTATATCTTTGTTGTCATTACTTAATCAATTCAAGTACAAACATGGAAATTTATTAGTATGAGGGTAATATTGATTTATGTTCCTTGTCTCTATTTTAAAACCTTGAAGTAATAATCTAGAAACATAAGGTGAAATAGGGGATGCTCTACAAAGGAAACCCTAATTTTGGTTTTATTTGATATACATTTATTTATTTTGTAATAAATGTTATTAATGTTACATGACTAAACAAATTGTGAATGAATGACATCATGATAATTAGTGTATATAATAACTTTTGGAAAGAATAAATTATAAAGGAATATAGTAATTGAATGTATATATAGTCTAATACTTATTAGGACTAGTCTATGAAAAATAAACATGATTTGTTCCTTTCAAAGAGATCAAGTTGTACTTGTTTTCTAAGCTTGTAAATGGATTTTATCTAATCATAAATGTGGTGTCTTGGTTGTAAATTAAGTGCTAATATAATTGAGATGTCTTTTTATACACCTATCTTTAATTTAATTTATTAGTGTTTACCTTTGAATATGTTAAGCTTACTTATACTTTGTATGGGTATTTATAGTTCAATGAGATACTTGTGTTAAGATCCTCATCCAGTTTGGGACTAGTGTGAATAATGGATTAGGCTAATAATAAGGCACCTTGTTCTAGACTAAGATACTTAGAGAATAATATTATTCATACATGTATCATTTGATGTCAAGGTTTCATTTTTATTGTGTTGGAATGTTAAGGACCCATGTTATCATTTAAATAGAATTGGTGATGATGAAATTGTAGAAGCTTTGTATTATATGAACTATTGTTATTTTATCTTATTACAGTTTAAATACAATGGCATATTGTCCTCCCCTATGTAAGTTACCTCTATGGAGAACTATTAATTAGAGGCATAATAATTTTTTTTGAAACCATGATATCATTTTGTTTTTTATTTTTATTAATAAGGTAATTTTAAATGTTTGATATTGAAAAATGTAGTCTATGAAATATTTGTAAAATTGATGTGCTAAACAAAAATCACACTCTTTTCAAAGGAGATTGAAATGATAATGTTGGTCACTTTAATCATTTAAGGCTAATAGAATCACTCTTTTATTTGGTTCAAAATGATACACCTATAGGTATTACATGTTGGATTAAATTTAATTTCACATTAAAGTAATGGTAGAATTTTGAGAACGTAAATTCATCAAAATAAACTACATTAAGAGAACAAGTGTACTATACTACAAGAATATTCTATGTTATTATATCTTCTTAAGGAACTCTCATATCATGTCTTTTTTATTAAGTTATAACTTTAACACCATTGATTAAATGTATGGTAAAAGTATATAGCTTATCTAAAAAACATGAATCAATCTTGGAAATTTATAAGCTCATGTAAAAGTTACTCATTGAATATGTCCCTTTACAAAATGAATTGAATATTATCTTAATACTTATTAAAGCCTAATTTAATATCTATATCATGAGTAAATGTAGTAGTTGGTTATGCATAATATTATTTATCTTAGGATGGTAATGTTTTTATCTTAAAATTCTTTTATTATTATCCCTTGTGAAACTAAGTATATTTTCTATGTAAAGCCTCATAAGGGGTAAAGAAGTTAATTATAAGGTAATGCATTTGAATAATATGGTTGACCTCTTAACCTAATGGACACTTATTTTAGATACCATAATATGGAAAGAGAAATCATGTACATGAGTATGCTAAGTTATTGTAATTTGGTAAACATATATAGGGTTGAATGTTGTAATATAATTATCTCAATGCCAAAAATACTAAAACTTTATGGGATCATTTTTAGGGTTATGCAATGGTATCATATCCTAATTATACTCTAGGGAAATCTAGGAATTAATTGGGTTGAACATATTTTGGTATTTATTAGGAAGGCAAGGATATGATCAAATAAAGTCAATGCTAATAATAGTGCTAAGTGTAATAATATTGGTAGAAATGCAAGCAACAATTATGTTTAAAATAATATTGTTGAAAAGCATGACATTGATGGAAATATTGGATATGATGTTGGTAACCATATTGTGAATGACCATATTAGTAATAATATTGATGGTAATAACAATGTTGGTGGTAATTCCAAAACCAATCATGTTGATAAAAATGTTGGGCATAATTATATGCTTAATGACATTTTGGGTGTTTTTGATGCCTAAATGTGTATCACAAGTGCCCAAAGTGTTTAAGAACAATTATCATTTTAGAATTCCTAAGAACTCAACACATTAGTTGTAGGTTGTGATAATCCTATTATATTTTATGGAATAGAGGCAAAATAAGTGACTATTTCACAATATTTATAATATATGGGGGTTGGGAGCCACCATGGCCAAATATAAAATCTATGCAAAATATGAAGTATATTTTTAAGAGTAGTTAATTTTGATCTAGAACTAATATAAGATGGATATTTATAATGAAAATTAAGCTAAAGTGATTTGGTTAAACAAGGAGCAAAAATAAGGGAAGGGCAGAAAAGAAAGATGTTACTAGTCTTTATTCCAGACATTATGACAAAGTTCAAATCTCATTTGAACATGCATTTACCCAATGTATGAAGTGAAGTAACTTAAGACCAAATCATAAAATACATCATGTAAGCTTCTAAGGAAGGTATGAAATGATGTAAATAGGAACCAAGATCACTATAAAGATTCACTCTTGTAAGCAAACAACATTAACCCAAATGCAAAAGAAGTAAAAAAAAAGAAATAATCCTAATAACTTTTGACTAATATAACATTGGCACAAATTATCAACACTACATTCAAGATACACATCTAGAATCCATAGGAACCATTAAAATCTAAAAATGAAACCAAATAACTGAGAAAGAAACCATATAACACTTCACACAAGAAAATATGGATAGAATTTGTATAACTCCTTATTTGTATTCATTTCTCAAATTTTACAAATTAATTTGGATCTAAGAACTCCCCCATTTTTTTTGATAATACCCCTTTTATATAGGATCAAGGTGGTATGTTGGTCAGTCTTATCTAATTATATTTGTACAAGTGTATAAGACAGGTGTCCATTCTATTATTTTCTAGAATAAATTACATTTTAGATTGAATAATAGACCAAGTGCTTTACAAGATGTACATGTATAAAATGATATTCCATTTTAAAAATATTATACCTATTAAGATATAAAATAATATTCCTAATCTAATTAACCTTGGGACCATATGGTTGATGGAGTCTCTTGTTGTAGTCTTTTATCTTTCCAATCGTATCTTTATCCTACAATGTTGCTCCTTAATTATCTCAAGGTCTCTAATTGGTTTCATAAAGAACTCTTTCATTGATCTTTTAAGTCCTTATGGTCTTTATTCACTATGTCTAATGCTTGTGAATGCACTGATTGTTTCCCTTGTATTTAGAATAATCTCCATGATCCTATCAGGTTAATAGCAGTCTTACCTAAGCTTTGGTGCCTTAGCCTTTGTAAAAATTGAGAGGCTCTTTAATTAACCTTATCATCTATATTTATACTAGTTGGATCAAGTGTAGTAGGCCTTTGACTAAGTTGCTCAAGGTCATTATTGATGCCATTTATTTCTCAAGATTTATTTGGTACTCCTTGTATTCTCAATATTTTCTTAGTGTTCAAGAGATAATTGCCATCTTCAAGGGGACTTTATAAGTTTTTATGCCATGTTTTTGACCCTATCTATCAATAACCCAATGGCTATGAGTTCTATCAAATTTTCACTAGTGGACTTTGGATCAAATTGTTCTTTTATAGGCAACAATATATCTCTCTTTGGATAAATCCTAATGAGAACATGGTTGGATTAGGGTCTCCATACTTGTTATGGATTTTTTTTCATTTAAGTATGTTTTTAAGGAGGTTTATTGGTGGAAACTATGCATTTTTATCACAAGTTCAAGGCTTAGACTATGTTATATTCATACCTTTGCATCCTCAGTCTATAAAATCTTCATTTTGTCACTTTTGCTTATGTGACACCTTCATTGCACTTTTGTGGCATCTGACTCAAATTTCATTAGTTTTGATCCCCTTTGAAAAGTCCATCTTTGCTTCACATCATTAGATCAACCTGTACTAATCAACATGATTCATTGATATTGGTCCCAAGAGTTAAATTCCATTGGTTGCCTTGTTGTGTTTCATGCAGCTATGACACATGTCATTACCATGTTTATCTTGAGATTCATTGAAAAGTTTTCACTTGCATCACACCATTATATCTCAATTTGTAAGTAAATTCATGTTGTTGATCTCTAGAAAGTGATTGACCTTTAACATGACTATGTTGAAGTCTTGGGTTGTTGCGATCCATCTATCATATGTGTTCATTGTAATGTGTACCATCGATCATCTAGAACTTGCTCAAGATTTAAGCTAGGGACCATGACTTGAATTTTCAACATTAACCTTGCCTCATTGGATCTTTATCTATGAGAAAATTTGATCCATATGTTTTAATCTATGGGGTCAAATGTGATTGGTTCTTACAATCATAAAAATTAATTATGTAAGCTCCAAAAATACATAAAACTTTAGACTAATGTTTTATTCATATTAATAAATATGAATACTTTAGTCTAATTTTTTTTAGCTAAGTTTTCAATATGTAAAAATTCCCCTTCAAATAATAAAAGTCATAGCATAAGTCTTTAGCCTAAGGTTTTATTGTATTAATAAATACAATCAAAACCTTAGGGTAAAGCCTTAGGTTGGGTCTATGTAATAAAAGGGACTCATTTCAATCTCACACCATTAGATATTTGACATCTTCTCAAATTCATTTTGTTAATCTCAATCCATGGGGTTGAGTTAGATTGGTTTTGTCGATTGGCATCCTTAACTTATCGATCCCATATCCCACCATCTAATTAACATTACCCTAGTGAATGTGGGTCGTTGATCCTATAAAGAAACACAATGCTTAAGTTAGGACTTGGAGACATATGAAACTTAGGATAAAGTCTTAATACTAAGGTCTTATTTATGTTAATAAAAACAAACATGACTTTAGGATTAGTTTATAACAAAGGGACCATGAGTTTAATAAATCTAGACCATGCTAAGATAAAAGGGAAAAAAGAGGTTTTGAGACATAAAGGGGACCAAGCATATAATTTTAGACTAAGGTTTGGTCATGTTGAAAAACATGACTAAGCCTTACTATAAAAATTGAACTAAGTCTATTGCATTTTTAAAGTGTTCTCATGTAATTTGTTCCTACCAATTTTACATTTAAATCAAGGAATTAAAGCTAGGGTTTTATGACCAAGGGTTTTAAGTTCGTCAAAAATAGATTTAACTTAAATTTTGAATGGACCAAAGGCTAGTAAAAAGACCAAATTGAGACAAAATGATAAAATCTAGCCATGGTCCATTCAAGGAGGGCTCCATTAATCTATAATCTCAAACACAAAGATCCAATAGTTAGCAAATTTAGATAAGGGTAGACCAAAATTATGCACAAATATGCTTACCATATCAAGTGTGGATGATCTTCAAATAAAAACAATGTGTAAACATGCTAGTGACACTCTGATCAAGTGAATCTTCAATTTCAAGGTACAAATATTCAAAATTTGACACATGGATCCCCATTTTTCAAAAATGGGGGTATGTTGACCTCAATAAATGGAAAAATTTGGGGGAAACATAACAATAAGTTAGAATTCATAAACTCTAGTTTAGACTAATAATTAAGCTACTTATTCCATTTGATCAAGAACCATTATTAATATTAGTTCATGGTTAGGAAAAATCTTGCACATGTAGAATTAGGATCAAACATCAAAACTTAGTCATGTTATGTGTGTGCTTTGATTCTACTTACTAATTACCAAAGAATTTATAAAACAACTTCCAGGTTTATGACTTTAATCATTAACATTATCCTTCAACATGTTTGAGTATTAATTAAGAACCATGTTTTTTCTCAAGGAAAGCTTGGGCATTGCTTTGTTTCCAACTAGGCATCCATAGCCCCAATAGATATGCCTTTGGCTCCACTCAAGACCTTTCTCCACTACAAGCTAGGCATCTATAAATCTGGTGGAGATTACCAGAATCACCTTTTCTTAAAAATCTCTTTGAATTTTGTAATAAAGATCTTATTTTTGTATTTTTCAAGTCATTTTAACTTTATATCAAAGGTTGGGAACTAGGTTATCTAGGTTTAGGAATTTGGTTAAGTGTTTGATTTTTATATAATCATCCTTGGATATAAACTTTGTCTCATGTAGTTAATTTTTTAAGTGAAAGAATGACTATGTCCTAATAGTTTAAGATTTCATCTCATATATAAAATCCTTCTTAAAACTAATCTTAGATCAAAAAAAGGTTTAAAATCTCAAGGAACAATTAACTTATCCATCAATCTTTGCTAACTTCTCTAAACTACAACATTATGAAGTCATACTTGTATTCCTAAACTATGAATATTTTAAGCATTTAGATAAAACTCAAGTTGATGGCTATCCAAAAAGACTTATTTAGAAGCAAGGAAAAAATAATAATAGGTAAAAAAATATATATAGAGATCATTTAAAAACAAGGGATAGGAAGGAAGGAAACAAGAAAAAAACTAATCTAAAGACCTACACTAACTCCATAAAGAGTCTACCTCTAGGATCAAATGTAAATTAACTTAACCTACCATGGAACCTTAAATCATGATTGATTTAACTTAGTGGCCTCTTTTTGTGGATAAGAGAACTTATATGTTTGTGTCTTCTAAATGATGTAGCTTGGCCTCCTATCAACATTCTCAGATATATGGATTAAGGGTATGAATTTAAGACCCAATCATCTTCTTCCCAAATTCTTCTATCTTGCATTAGGAATGATAATTATCCTTAAATAATATATATATAGTGAATTATATCATCTTAATTTAATGATGCCAGCATAGATAGCATTCTTGTCCTAATGTCTTCATCAAATTTAACTTGGGGTAGGGATAAACTACCAATATTTGTACCAAAACTTTCCAAGTCATTCTAAAAGGCTACTTCATGATAGTTAGATAAAAGAGCATGAAATTTATCTAGAACTTTAACATTTAGGTCAAGTTGATCACATACTTCCACCCTTTTGAAGGTGTCACATGAAAATTCTTGATCCATTTCATTTGTTTCATCTTCATCCTCCATGTAGAATGGCATATCAACTACCCAATTTGAGCCCCAACTCATCTTGTTTTAGGGTCTCTATAATGATATTATTATTTTGAAATACCTTAATTTATTTCAAGAAACACTAGTATAAATGTTGCCATTGGTCTTCTTCTTCAGTGGTAGACTCTTTCAGCAATGACCTCATACAAATTACCTTCACAACTATCTTCTAAAGAGAAGTGAGATTGTATTTGATCTTATTCATGGGGATGATCATATTGAGCATCCATTTCATCTTATATATCATCTTTTGGTTAACTTTATTCTTCAGATGAAAAATCAAAATTCTCTACCATAGGTGTCCTTGCAAATCTAGATATCCATGCAAAAAAGTCTTGATTAAGCATAGGTGTAGATGTATCCCTTTCATTTTTACATGCTTTTAAGACATAATAATGATAAGATAGACATATATCACAAATATTAATTTCATGTATGTCCTTAGATGAGTTATTATTGTTGTTATCATGAAATTTATTTGTGGACCTATCAAACCTTTTAGAAGCATAGTTTCTATTAAAGCCTTCCCTAGTATTGCACACTTGCTTCTACAATTGAAGGAAATCAAATATCAATCTTTGAACCATCTTAAGTATGGATTGATTCTCATTCTTTGGAACTTTTGAGTTATGAGTTTGATTGGTATTGCTAGTGGGCACTAAATCTCTCTATCCTTGTGGATGAAATCCATTTGTAGATTCATCCAAAAACCCCAAATTTTGGCCAAGATAGGCATGACTTATGGGCAATTAGTTCAAGATTAGCATTTGATTAAATTTAGATGCATTGTGATTAGCATTAGGACTGATATTTAGTGCTACGAAATTATTGTTGACATTAGGAATACTTTATGCAAGATGACCTTGAGGCTACATTTGATAATTGATTATTACAACTTCAACATAAGCTAATGATAAAGTGTTTATGACATGAGCAGACCTCTTGAGGAACATAGAAGTCATGAGATCCAAAGAATCCTTGTAAATATCTAAGTATAAATCCTCATTATGCCTATAAGGAGCTATGGGTTTATTATACAACTTTTGGAATCTAGCATTGAATTCTCTAATGGTCTCACTAACATCTCTCTTAAAAGTGGTGAATTACTGATATAGAATACATGGACTAATGATTTTACCAAATTGATCAATAAAGATTATGTTAAAATCATCCCAACTAGCTATGTAATCCTATATAAGGTTAAGGAACCATTCATATGTATCATCTTTGAAATTAAATGGGAACAATCTACATGTTACATATTTATGAACAAATTTAAGAGTCTCAAAGTAGCCTTAAAGATTTTAACATATTATTTAGCTATGACAACATTGTTAGGATTGAAATAAGGAAAATACATTTTAGGATTTCTTGGTAAGTCATGAAAAATACTTGGCACGTTGATTGGAGAACCACCTAACCAAGCCATACCTTGGTGAGGATATTACTTGTGGTAGTTATAGATTGTATAATCTTTGAACCCTTCAAATAACATCAATCTTTTTATAAAAGAAACACAAAGATTGGTCAAGGACCATAAAGATAGCTGATATTTAAATAATTATGATAAAATAAGCATAAATATGTAAAAAATACATAAATAGTTGATCAAAATACACCATAATTAGCAAAGATTCTACAAATTCACAAAGATCTAACTACACCCTCCTTTTAGCACTAGTGAAGCTCCTTCTATTGATGCCTAAATATGTATCATAGGTGTCCAAAGTGTTTAAGAACACTTATCATTTTAGAATTCATAAGAACTCAATACATAAGATGTAAGTTGTGATAATCATGTTATCTTTGATGGAGTAGAGGTAAAACAAGTGACTATTTCATAATATTTATAATATTTGGTGGTTTGGAACCACCATGGCCAAATAGTAAATCTATGCAAAATATGAAGTATCTATGCTAATAATAGTGAATTATGATCAAAAACTAATCTAAGATGGATATTTACAATGAAAATTAAGCTAAATTTATCTAATCAAAAAAGGAACAAAAGGAAGGATAGGGTAAAAAAGAAAGTTATTGTTGGTATTTATTCCAGACATTGTGACAAAGTCCAAATCTCATCTAAACATGCATTTAACCAATGTATGAAGTGAAAAATCTTAAGTTTAAATCACAACATACATCAGGAAAGCTTCTAAGGATAGTATCAAATTATGTAAATAATAACCAAGCTCACTTTAAATATTCACTCCTACAAGCAAACATCATTAGCCCAAATGCAAAAGAAGTGTAGAAAATAAAATAAGCCTAAGAAATTTCAACTAATCTAGCATTGGCACAAATTAGCAACTCTGCATTCAAGATACACATCTAGAATCCATAGGAACCATTCAATTCTAAAAATAAAACCATACAATTGAGAGAGAAACCATATATCACTTCACATAAGAAAATATGGACAGACTTTGTATAATTCCTTGCTTGTGTTCATTTCTCAAAGTTTAAAAAGTAATTTGGCTCTAAGAACTCCCCCTTTTTTTGATAATACCCCTTTTATATAAGATCAAGGTATTATGTTGGTCGGTCTTATCCAATAATATTTGTATAAGTGTATAAGATAATTATCCTTTATATTATTTTATAGAACAAATGACCTTTTAGATTGATAAATAGACCAAGTGCTTTACAAGATGCATAGGTCTAAAAGAATAATCCATTTTCAAAATATTATACCTATTAAGCTATAAAATAATATTCTTAATCTAATTAACCTTAGGACCCTATGGCTAATGGAGTCTCCTGCTGAAGTCTTTTATCTTTCCAACAATATCTTCATCTTATAATGTTGTTCCTTAATTAGCTCAAGGTTTACAATTAGTTTTAGGAAGAACTCTTTCATTGATATGATAAGTCCTTGTCATCTTTATTCACTCTATCTAATGTTTTTGACTAAAATGATTATTTACCTTATATTTAGAATCATATCCATGATCCTATCAAGGTTGATAACAATTTTTCTTTTTCTTTAGTGCTTTAGCCTTTGCACAAACTAGGAGGCTCTTTTCTTGACCTTATCATCTATATTTAGGCCAGCTGGATTGAGTGTAGTAGGCCTTCGACTAAGTTTTTCAAGTTCATTTGATATGTATTCCATTTCTTAGGATCTATTTGGTACTCCTTGCATTCTTAATCTTTTCTTAGTGTTCAAGAGCTATTTGTCATCTTCAAGGGGGCTTTCTAAGTTCATGTACCCTATTTTTGACCCTATCTTTCAATAATCCAATGGCTATGGTTTCTATTAAATTTCCCACTAATAGACTTTAGATCAAATTTTGGATCAAATTATTCTTGTATAGGAGACAATCCATCTCTCCTTGGCTTGATCCTAATGAGCACATGGTCATATTAGGGTCTCCATACTTTCTATGTCTTTTTTATCATTTAAGCAAGCTTGTATGGAGCTTTAATGGTGACAGTTGTGAGTTTTGATCATAAGTTTAAATCTTAGATTATGTTTTATTCATACCTTTACATCCTCAACCCACAAAATATTCATTTTATTACTTTTGATTGTGTGGTACCTTCATTGCAATTTCATGGCATCCTACTCAAATTTCATTAGTTTTGAGCCCCTTTGAAAATTCCATATTTACTTTGCACCATCAGATTAGCATGTACAGATCAATGAAATACATTGATCTTGGTCCCAAGAGTTAAATTCCATTGGTTGAATTTGTTGTGTTTCATGTATTTATGACACATGTCATTACCGTATTTATCCTAAGCTTCATTGAAAAGTTTTGACTTGCCTCACACCATTAGATCTCTATTGGGTGAGTAAATACATGTCGTTGATCTCTTGAAAGTGTTTGATCTTTAACATGATTCTTTTGAAGTCTTAGTTTGTTACACTCTATTGATCAAATGTGTACATTGTAACATGTATGGTCGATCATCTAGAACTTGATTGGGATTTAATCTAGGGACCATGATCTTGATCTATGAGCAAACATGATCTATAGGTTTTAATCCATGAGGTCGAATGTGATTAGTTCTTGAAATAATAAAAATTAATTACGTAAGCTCAAGAAATACATAAAGTTTTGGATCAATGTTTTATTTGTATTAGTAAATATAAATAATTTAGTCTAAGGTTTTTAAGCTAAGTTTGTAACATATAAAGAGGCCCCTTCAAATAATAAAAATCATAGCATAAGTCTTTAACCTAAGGTTTTATTGTATTAATTAGTAAAATTAAAAGCTTAGGGTAAAGCCTTAGGCTAGGCATATGTAATAAAAGGGACCCATTTCTATCTCACAGCATTAGGTCTTAAGCATTTGCTCAAATGTGTTTTATTCATCTTGATCCATGGGGTCGAGTGAGATTGGTTCCATGGATCAACATCCTTGACTTATCGATCCCATATCACACCATCTAATTAACTTTGCCCAAGTGAAAAAATGTCATTGATCCTGTAAAGAAAGATAATGCTTAAATTAGGACTTGGAGATATATTGAACTTAGGATAAAGTCTTAACACTAAGGTCTTATTTATATTAATAAACATGAACAAGACATTAAGATTAGTTTATAACAAAGGGACCATGTGTGTAATAAATCTATACCATGTTAAGATAAAAGGGAAAAAGGGGTTTTAGGACATAAAGGGGACCAATCATATAATTTTAGATTAAGGTCTGGTCATGTTGAAAAACATGATTAAGCCTTAGTATAAAAATTGAACTAAATCTATGGCATTTTTAAAGTGTTCCTGTGTAATTTGTTCCCATCAATTTTAGATTTGAATCAAGAAGCATAACTTAGGGTCTTATGACCAAGGGTTTTAGGATGGTCAAAATGAATTAAACTTCACTTTTGAATGGACCAAAGGATAGTAAAAAGACTAGATTGAGATAAAATCATAAAATCTAGACATGGTCCATTCAAAGAGGGCTCTATTAAATCTATAATCTGAAACATAGAGATCAAATTTTTAGAAACTTTAGACAAGGGTAGACCATAATTATGCATAAATATGCTAATAATATCAAGTTTGGATGATATTAAAATAAAAACAATGTGCAAATATGTTAGTGACACTCTGATCAAGTGAGTCTTCAATTTCAAGGTACAAATTTGCATAATTTGACACATGGGTCTCCATTTTTTAGAAATGGGGGTATGCTGACCTCAAAAGGTATGATTCAAAACATCCAAGTCTATATGAAAGCTCATAAACAAAGTTTGGCCAATATGGAAAACATAAAATAAGGTGGTGAGCATGAGGAAATATTAGGGGATGAGTAAAGAGGTGAAAAAATAATACAACATGATGTTGTGTATCCCATTTTTAATAATCTTAAGAAACTCCTACCTCCTACCTATTCTAGTGGGGAATATAGAGATGTAGATGATTCATGTTTGATGTATCTATAGATATAATTCATCTTGAATAATATGGGATCCATTATCAAGTCTAGTAGAAGAGTCCATCAATTGGTAGGTGATTATGTATTATGTTGGACCACATATGTGATTTCAAGGGTTATGACCTAATGAACCTCTCTTGTAATACCTTTGAGAGGAAATTTAGGAGAAGATACCTTTATATAAACTTCAAATAAAAAATATCATGGAGTTATAGCTATTAAAAAAAGGAACTATGATTGTTTTTGAATATGAAAACAAGTTTTTAGCCTCATGTGTTTTGTAAATTAAAAACATGATGAGGAAATCAATGTAACTAATTTCAAGTTAGGATTGCATGAGGTGTTGATGAATGATGTAAACATGACAAAACGTCACACTCTAAATGCTGAAATTAAACGTACACATTAAATAGAAGAAAAAGAAAAGTCTTGTCAGAAGGCAAGACAAGAATACTAAAATAGTGTGATATAGCCTAAGCCTAAAGAAACAATCTCCTATTAATAACAACTTCAAGAAATATGATCATAACAAAGGATATATTAAAAACAAAGGTAGTTATAAAATATTATAGAATGGAAATAGAGGTTCTAATCCTTAGAATTTTATAAAGTAAAATAATGTGAATAAAAATAAATAAGAAGTAAACTTTCTTATCCCAACAATTGGATCCAATATAATATCTTTGCCTCCATAAATAACTATGAAATGTTGGGAATGCATTAATAATTATTAATGAAAATATTTTCCCTAGCTATGAGGTAATCAACTAACAAATTGTTACATGTTATTGTTGATAATATAAATACATACATGTAATCTATCCAAAATAAACTAAAGGTATAATTTATAGTGTTTCATTGGAAAATTTAATTGATTCTAATGTAACTAATATCTATATTTCACCCTTACATAATTTTAAGTGCAAAATTAAATCCTCTAGATTAAGAGAAGGATGGGAGGTTGAGTTTGGCATAGGGAAAGTAGGTTGTTTTAGAATGCATGGAACAAATTGAAATGGATATGAGAGTATTTACTACTTAATTAAACTTGTTTTTATAACAATTAGAGTATTATGACCTAATTTTATGCATGGACTAGTTTAAATAGCATCAAGGAAATCTTGGTTGTTTTAGGAAAAAATTACAATGCCTTGATGATGTCAGAAATTATGTGGAGATATAAGGTGTCTTGAGGCTTGTAGCCAAAAATATTATTTTATCCTTACAACTAAAAAATAATGTAAGAAAGGGCTAAAAAATTTATACTCTATAATTAAATGAACTTTATAATGAAAGTAAACATATTATACAAGACTACCTTATCTTAATATAATTTAAGGATGTATTCCTCCAATAATTTCTAGGTTTATCTCCTTGAATGGAGTTTTATTTTCTTATTGATATAATATAGGGATCTGTACTTACATCCAAATCCCCATATAGGATGAATGTGGTAGATCTATAAAATCTCAGAGTGTAGATGCAAGAGTTGATAGAAAATGGGTTGATTAGGCCAAGTTTATTAGCCTAGGGATCCTTGGTTGTCTTCATCAATAAGAAGGATGGAACTTTGAAACTTTGCATTGATGATAAAATGTTAAATAAAGTCACTATAAAAAAGTATCCAAATACTAGAATTAATGTCTTTTCAATCAAATTAAGTGTGTAGTTGTGTTTTATAAGATAGATTTTCAATTAATGTATCACTAACTATTTATCAAATATGAATATATGCATAAGACACATTTTAGAACAAGGTATGACCATAATGAATTTATTTTCATGCCTTTTGAGTTAACAAATGATTTTCTCCCTTTAATGAACTAGATGAATAGTGTATTTAGGGATTTTTTAGATCATTGCTAGTATTTTTGAATGGCATCCTAGTTTACTCTAAGAATGTAATAGAGATGAACAACACCTATACCTGGTCTTGTAAATATTAAGATAATAAAAAATAGTTTGTAAATTTTGTAAATGCTTCTTCTAGCAAAGCAATATTTGATACTTAGGAAGTGTTATCTTTAAGTAAGGTTTTTTAATAGACCCTGATAATATTCAAGCTATTAGGGACTATCCTACTCCTAAGAATGAACATGAATTATGTAGCTTCATAGGATTAACTGGTTAATATTAGAGGTTTATTTAATACTTCTAAAGGATTTATAACAACATCACTTATTTGAATAATTGGAATAAGATTGCGTGGACTCCTCAATGTGATGAAGATTTATAAAATTTAAAAGAGCTCTTAACTTTTGCTAATATCCTTGTTATCTTGGATGCTAAAGGAAACTTTAAAATTTGGGTTGATGTTTATTGTGTTGTAATTGTGGCTATTTTGACCCAAGATGGAAATGTTTTTTCCTACAAATATCATAAGCTTAAATCCCATGAACAAAACTATCCAACTCATGATATTAAATTAGAAGTTATGGTTCATGTTCTCAAGCAATGCAAACATTGTTTTTTTGGGAAAAACTTTAAGGTGAAGTTATAACATCACAACCTTGTGTATTTTTTTCTCAAGATGAATTAAATGTGAGACATAAGTATCATTTGGTTAGAATTTATTAGAAATTTTGATATTGATATTGATGTTGTTAAAGGAAAGAAAAATAAAGTAGTTGATGCTCTTAGTAAAATAACCTATCTTTCTACAATTTGTGTTCTAAGGTCAAATTTCAAATATTTTTTTCTAAACTAACAACTAAAAAACCTTCAAAACAAAACAATGTATCGAATTAACTAAATAATCTAAGGCTAAGGCCTTTGCTAACTATTTCCTAGACTCAGATGGACTTCTAAAGTATCAAGGTAGAATATGTGTTCTTAATTCTAGAAATTCAAGAGAACAAGTGCATATTTCACCTCATTTAATTATTCCTGAGGCAAGAAATTTAATTATTTTTAGAAGAATGTGGTTGAGCACTCAACTTAGTGGACCGTGCTTTTAGTTTCCATTAGAAGTTGATAGTAATATTTAGATGAGTAAACTATGTTGTTTTAATTCAATAAACATGTATATGATTGAATGTTATAATATGAGTATCATGACATTAAAATACCCATAAATTTTTAGGTTAGTTTTTGGGGTGGCTACACAGATAAATAACACCAAGGTTTCTACTCTACCTAGTTTTTCTCATGGAATCCAAGATACAACTATATATTATTTTCCTCTTACCTCAAAATTTCCATTTCATCCATCACATATTAAACACTAAGCCATCCATGCATTAGGTCACATGGGGTGTTTGATTTCCAATCAATTTCCATGATATAGGAAAATGTTATAATTAATTTATTGAATAATCATTATCCTGATTAAGTACAATACCTAAGAGAAATATTAATCAATTCAATAAATATTTATAAAATTGTAAAGGATTTAATAAATTAAATATAAATAACATAACCGTATTTACTAAATGTCATATCTAAAATGATCCTACCTTTTGTAAGAGAAAACACAACCTACTATTTCATTTTATTGGGTGAAATTCTATCACCACTTAATTAACATAAGCCTCAATAAATTTTAAATAAAAATAATTATATAAAATAGGTTGATTATTATACTCATAATTCAAATTAACTATCAACTTTCACAACTTACCTCATAGTTGTGAAAGCCCCAAAAGGGTTCTAATTAAAAAACATGAATCAATCAATAGATCAAATGTGTTAAAGTTCATATCTTCACAATGATTCCAAATTAATTCCAAGAATAAAAACCACACAATATAATAATAAAATAGGTACTAATGGTTTTCACACCTCAAGAATATTATAAATGCAAATTATGTATAGAATGAACCTTAATGCATGTTTTATACTCAACAAGGATTCATGTGTGACTTCACATGATAGTCTAATATTCTAATGAAAAATAACTATGTTTTGTGATAATAAGGTAATTAAAACCTTAATGGGGTATTCAAATATGGGATAAGACTTTCTCTTTTCTTAAATAAGCACTATCCTAATGATTTTCTTATATCATAAGTCAAGAATGATCACATTTTCATTTCCTTAACTTTTCTTGTCTACTTGTTGAAACTGTCTTTCATTTCGTATTAAAAAAAATAATTCTTTCATAATAATGTGTTATGTTTTTGTATATGAAAGGTTAGGTTACCAAAAAATAAATTAAAAAAATAAAAATTTTAAGTTCAATGGCTTCACTAATTTTGAAATGTATGACCTAGAACAACATCTCATTCTAAAAAATTAACCCCTTTTCAGAGAAAGCCAAAAATATTTTATGTTTTCAAATATGATTTTTCTAGGTGAGGCTATATTCCTTCATTTACCATTTAGTTGATATTTAGTTAATAAAATTTTATAAAATTAAGGTAGATAAGAGTTAAGAGAGACATCCAACTGAAAACATTTTAGTTCAATTTCTAAGTAACTTTATCAAATATGTTACCTTATATAACCCAAAATTATTAAAATAAAATTTAGTAGGGGGATTATGTCATAATATGATTGTATTATTAATTTGCATCCATTCCATTTAATATTTCCTTTTGATACTCAAAATTTTCAAGAAATATATTTCACTACAACACCAAGTATAGGAATCCAAAATTATCTTAATAGATATAAAAATTTACTTTTAAAGTGTCTTTCAAACACTACATGCAATAATTCAAACCACAACTCATGTTATATTAACATAAAATGAGTAAAACTTAAGAACATTCAAATCTAGTAGATTGTTTCACCACATACATTAGAACTCAATAGAGAACCTAAACTCAAAATTCACATAGAAATATAATAAATTGTCAATGTAGAGTAACTATAGACACATAAATTAACATTTAAGATAAAATAGTTCACTTATGACCACCCTTTTTACACATGTAGCCCATTCCTTATTCCAATGTCTTTTGACCTCTTTCCTTAATTTTCAATGAGGATGACCTATTCCTATAATCAAACTAATGATCCTAGAATTCACTTATTATTCATGTAAAATAACTTAGGCTTGTCCAAAGACTATTCCATACTCTTAGATCAATTTTTTGTCCTCTTATGATAACCATTCCCTATTTGGACAATAACGCTTCCTAAGAATGTCTAGTTCCACCACTATTATCCTTCCACTAAATAAAAACTAATTTATCAAATTCAAATTCATTTAATGGTTCATCTCATAAGTTTAAAAATCCCCATGTGATTAAACTCCCTATTAATCACTATAAATACACATTTTAAGTCATTTTGAATAGAAGAGGCTTCCATATTGAAAAACATTATAATTTTGATTTCACATTGAGATAAAATTACCTATTTATCCTATTTATGATTACATACATCTCTAATAACCTTGAGATGAGATATAAGTATACTTTTAAGGTCAAAAGTCATGGTTGAAGCACTTAATCACACCAGGATTGCACCAACATTTAACATTTCACACTAATATTTCATACACACCACTATAGCAAGGGATAACTACATGGAGTTTGATCCTTATTTTGAGTATTAGTATGTAGTCAAAACTTAACCTAGGGGATTTTGAGGTCAAACACAACTTTAAACACTAACCCCTTTTACTGCATAATTGAATTTGTCTTCTTGGTACATTAATTTAGGGTTTTAACTAAAGGATAAGATACAAATTTATTTTCAAAAAGTATCAAAGGATACTACACAGTCGATGAAAAATTTAGGGAAAGGTGAATCTATCATATAAAAATCAAATATTCATCACTAATAAGACATGAACACTCCCTAAGGAATAAAACACACTACTCTCTTATCCAGGTATAATGGTCATGTCTAGAGGTCCTAAAAAAGCCTATTTTGGATCCATACTTATTCAACACAACCTCTTAATGAGTTCTAGTATCTAATATAGTTATTCATTACAATTTTCTAGCTAAGTTGTATTTATTTGGCACCTTCCACTTTTAAAATATTTATAAATATTTTAAGTTCCAAATTAGTTTGTGTTATTTATTACATATCTATATCACTCTGATTTTACCCAAAAAATTACCTTATCTAGGAAATTAATTCACTTATTTTCAAAAAAATGATAAAACATGTTGGTGTACCTATATACTATTTGAATGTTTAAAAACCCTAACCATATATGTCGGTAGGGTTTCTATCCTTATTTTTTATATTTCCAATTATTGTCTTAGGGTTTTTAGATTTGATCAATTATTTAACAATAGTAATCTTTCAAGTTTTCATTTCATATTTTATGTACTCTAAAATATATATTTCTACATATATTAGAATAAGTGTTAGATTAAGTGGTATTCCCATTGAGAATACTTATATTCCTTTTGTGAAATTTCATAACATGTATAAGAACAAAGGTATATTAGAATCATCAAATGGTAATACACACAATGAGCCTGTAGAGGTCAATGAAACTAATTTAGAACATGATCAGTATGATCAAGGTAACCTTGGTCCTCAAGAGGAACACCAAGATGTAATCCCATGTATAGGTGATTAATAACCAGAGTTTAAAAAAGTGGAATTCATTAATTGTTTTTGAGAAATAATCCATGAACAACCTCTCAAATATCATACCATTTTTCAAACACATTTAGACATAAAAAGTGCAATTGTGGCACCATCACTTGATACTTATAATCTAATGGATAATTTTTTTTCCACCATTTAATATAGTGAAAACCCAAGGGATTCAATAGATTAATATGTCAATTCATACTCAATCATTGGTAGCACCATATTTTGTTAGCAAACATTATTTATATCCAAGTGTATAATACCTTATGTATGAGATTAAATATTTACAAGATAAGGTGTTACATTTATATTAAGGTGATTTGAAACCTAATTAGGCACTAGTTTTTAACATTTAAATGAAAACTCCATTATCACAACACATAGTAGTATATCCTCTACCTATATGTTTTATGTCACCCAAACTTACACTAAATGATGGAAAGAGTGACCCCAAATAACATCTAAGATAATTTCATGCAACATGTTTGGACTATGTGTCCAATGATAGGTTATTAAATAAGTTATTCTCAAGGAGTCTAGAAATATTTGTTTTATAATGGTTTCAAAATTTACCTCATTAATCAATACATGAATTAAATCCATTGGCAGACATGTTTCTAGCACATTTTCAATCAATATAGGTGAGAATATTTCATGCACTCATATTCTAAAACTCAAACAAAAATATAATGAGCCTATAGTAGAATATATCTTAAGATACAAGATTGTGTTATCCAAAATTAAAAATCCTATGGTAGACAAAGAATTATAGGATATTTTCAAATAGAGTTTGATTCCACCCATACATGAATCCATCATGTTTAAATTTTTTATCCCATTCAGATATTTGTCTCATAGTAAAATAAAGGGAAATCAAATTAATGGAAATGAATAAGCTTAAGTATATAACCAATTTAGATTCTAATAAAAGATTTAAAGTAAGACACCATACAAGGTGATAACAACTGATAATAATAATGATTAAAACGTAATAATACACATAGTTTCCAATCCCACTCCATGCATTATATTATCATATCCTCTAAAGAGATAGTTTACCAATATAATAGAAGCTCCTATAAGGTCCTAAAAACACTATTGGAGTGCAATATCATATCTCACCCTCCTATTACATTGGTTAATGTGAATAATCCTCTTCCAAAATGTTTTGATCATAATGATTTTTGTGATAATCATAGGGTAATAGAGAACATGAATAATAAACATATCAGTTTGAGGAATAAGATTAAATATTTAATGGACATAAATATTAATTGATGTGGGCACACCAATAAATAGTTCAAAATCACAACCAAGTGAAATAAAAACAATAAAAATGTTCAATGATCCTTTTATTAAGCATACAACTAATGAGATTTAGCTATTTAGGAGTGCATTATGAATACAATTCACACCCTCTCTTAGCTTTCTACCATTCTAATACATAGGCACCACATATTTTTAATAACATCATTGGTAGCTACCATAACTATATGCCATATATGAAATTAATCACATTTATAGTGCATGAAATAGTATATGATGACTCAAATTTACATTCTTTATTCATTCCAGCTCACATTGATCACCAACCTATTCAGAGTGTCATGGTCAATAATGGTTCAAGTGTGAATCAATGCACAATCAAACTTATTAATCATCTTGGATACCCAAATTAGTATTTGTATCCCACCACCATTTTAATAAGAATATTTAAGGGTCACATTAAAATATTCATCAATAAGATTACATTACTAGTACATGTTGGTCCAACACATATGGAAACTAGATTTACACTAGTACCTAGTACGATGGTTTTTGATATATTATTGGGATGCCCTTGAATTAAATATATTCATGTAATTAATTCTAAAGACTACAAGAATTTAAAATATATCTATGCTAATAATTTCATCTTATTTTGGGATATCCTATATGAATATTCCCTATCACAAAAATATATGGTTCCTATATAATATATTTCATTTGAACCACCTAAAAAGGTGAAAAATAGTCATAAAGTTATAAATTAGTTATCTACCCTTCCACAACAGCCTATCATTAAAGGGCCAATTCAACATAGATTTATCATAGATTCTAGATAGCCTTTCTCTACTACTACACATCCAAATTGATATTAAAAAACACTAAATTTATTTCACATGAGGTACCAACACAAGATTTATAAACTCCATGATGGGTTCCATAATTAAATAGAGTTCATCATGCTAACAAATAGGCACAATATGTTAAAGATAATTAGTATGATAGTGGTAATTATGGTATAGACGGAAATCAATATTTAAAATCTAAATCCAACCTAATCTAGTTGCATCAATATTCCCTTTTCATTTTGAAAGGTTACCATTCCTATCCTAGATATATGGCACATTGATTATGAGTCCCTTGCAAGACTCATTGGTTAGTATTAGTCTCTCTCATTCTCTATCTTTTAGTTTATATATGTAATATATATATATATATATATATATATATATTATAATATAATATAAAATTCAAAACTTATTTCTATCCATTTGCATATCATATATGCTTCACAAATATACACGAGTGAATGTAGTACATACATGTTTCCATTTTAAAAATTAGTTGCATGTTATTTCACTGTCTCAGACTCATAAAATACATACAGATAAAAAATCACCCTATTCAAAGAAGAGTGCTCTATGTTATTATCTCATTCCATTGACCCTATCCTAGTGAGCATAGGATATTAGTTCTCAGATCTAACCAAGACACAAGCCTCTTATAACTTCTATAAACATCAACAAGATCACTAAGGGCATATTATACATATGTTTTATTATTGTTTGGATATCCCTTATTATTCACCCTTTAGTTATTTACATTACATATCATCTATCATTGTCTCACTTAACTACACATTGATATCTCACTAGTTACCTAAGTTAATGAATATACTAGTGTTAAAAATGGCTCATGTTGATAAATTGCATGTATTCATGCATTATTTTCATGTTTACTTTTGTGTTTCATGTCTTGTGTGTATTATCTATTTTGGTTTGTGAACATTTGAACATGTCTTTGTGTCTAGATAAGATCCTTAATTATATGATTGTATGCATGTGAGTGACATTTGAACATGTCCCTTGTATGTGTCCTCTTAGTCTTATTTTGCATGGTTTATGTGATTTGCATGTACTCTTTGTGTGTCTGTGTGTCATAGACATGAAAGTTGTTTAATTAGTTTTTAATGCCATGATGATATCATACATCTTCCCAGTCCTTTAATGCCATGATCAATAGTATGAATCCTTCCTCGAGTTTCTATATCTAAAATTTACATACTTAGTTAGATCACTTCCCCATGTTATTAATTTATAATATTTATTTATAAAAAGTCTATATGTATGCTTATTTCACATGCATCTTAAATTAAAAATATTTGTTTGGTTTACATATGATGATGCCATGATTATCCATGCTATCATTACAACTCAGATTTAAATATTTTTGTAACATCTCTTGTACAACTATTTTATTTTAATTTAAGTTATTGAGTAGGATTCACAACTCACCTCAAAATAGGGGGCATACATAGTGGATTACCTTAGAGACTAATCCATTATAGTGTAAAAAACATACATATTTTTTTAAGTATTACATAATTAGCCAAATTGCATATTAATATATCACCTAGAAGTCTATTTTATATAGAAATTCTCTATTCAGATATGGTCACATCTTGTTGTTATCTATAATAATTCACTCTTATCCCAATATTTATAAAATAGTCCCTTTAAAAAATTATTAGAATCTCAAGAAATGTAGAAAAACTAACATTTATCTAGTCACATTTTTAAGAAAATAACTAGGTTTGTCTTAGATTTTATTAGTTTAAGGGTATCATGTGTGGCATGTGTTACAGGCTAACAAATAGTATTTTGGTCAAAATTTGAGTCATTATTAATTATTTTTAAAATTGATATACACCAAATATTAGATTGGGGGCATGCACATGACATATGACTACCTCCTTAGCACTAGTTTCACATAGAGAATGACAATCCATGTTGTATACACTAGACCTAGATCATACTATATTTTTACACTAGTTTTATGCCACTTTTGCACCAAAAATCAGCCTTATTCTTTCTATAATGGTTGGTTCACATTTTTTTGCTAGATTTTCACTAAAACAATAAATTATAATTAATATAGGGATTCTTAAACTACAAAAAAACTTTGGGTATGTAATGATGGAGATAAGAGAATATTTAGTTCTTAATCACACTCACATTTTGATGAGGATTTGGGCATGCATAGTCCAATCCAAGTTATTCAATGAATAAAAAATATGCAAGGATCTTACCCTCTACAATCACTAGTTTTTCATTAGGAAAAAACAATGGTTTGTGCACCCAATTAGGTGTATTCATTTCTTATCTTTTACTTCCAAAATTTCATATTAATTAAGGATTGATTTATATATGTTTCATTGTAGTTTTGCATGAATCATAATTCAATGTTATGGCCTACATTCAAGACTACACTTCATAGATAATTTTAGGTAAGCACTTTTCCTTTTATTTTAGTAATTTCACTTTGATGCATTACTAAAATAATAAGGGGAGTATTTATACATAGATTAAAATTTAATATAAAATAATGCACTTGTGAACACCATTTTTAAACGTAGCTCATACTTTATTCCATGGCCTTTTAACTGCTTTCCTTCTTTTTCTACATGGATGACCCATTCTTATAAACAAAGAAATGATCCCATAATGTCCCTATTATTCATGCAAAATGTTTCAATATTTTTCATAGACTATTCCATAATATTAGATCAGATGTTTGTGATCCTATGACAATAATTCCTATTTGGACAACAATGCTCCATAAGATTGTCCAATTCCACTACTCTTGTCCTCTCACAGAATAAAGATTAATTTATCAAATTCAAATTCATGTAATGGGTCATCCCAAAAGTTTATAAATACCCATATGAAGGAATTACCTATTGATCATTATAAATACACATTTATAGTCATTTTACATAAAAGAGGATTCCATAATGAAAAACACCATAATTTTAATTGCACATTGAGATAAAATTCCTTATTTATTCTAATTTTGATTACATACTTTATTAATAGACCTATTATAAGATATAATTATACTTATAAGGTCACAAGTCATGGTTGAATCACTTAATCACACTAGGATTTCACTAGAATCTAGAATTTCATAGTAATATTTCACACATACAACCATGTCATGGGAGAACTACATGGAGTTTGATCCATCTATAAAGTATTGGTATTCATAAAACACAAAACACAATGGGTGTTGAGTTTAAGAAAAAATTCAACCACTAACCCATTTTACCCCATAATTAAATTTATCATCTTGGTTTATTGAGAAAGGGTTTCAATTCAATGATACTATACATATTAGTTTTCATGAAGGACCAAAGACTATCAAATAGTTAACAAAAGACATAGGAGAAGTTCAACCTATCACAAAAAAATTAGATCTTCATCACCAATAGGACACCAATGATCCCTAATGACAAAAACACACTACTCTCTTGCCCACTTACAATGATCGTATTTAGATATCTTGAAAAATTTTGTTTCAAAACTATACTTAGTCAACATATCCTCCAAACTAGTTTCAATCCCTGATACAATTATGCATTCTAGTTTTCCAACTAAGTTGTATTTCTTTGGCACCTTCCTATTTTAGAATATTTCTAAAATAATAAGTTCTAAATCATTTTGTGCCATTTATTGCATATTTGTATCACTCTAATTTTACACATTAGTTTATCTTATCTAGTTAATTAATTCACATATTTTCCAAAATTAGATAAAATGGTGACAAAAATGATATAACTATCCATAGATCAATTTCAAATAGCTCTCATAATATATGTTATCATGATAATATACATTTATTATTCATGAAACCCAATGACCATGAGTAATTAAACATCTAAGGAATCTTAAGTATTTATGAATTACTAGATTGACAATGTAAAAATAAATATATAACTTATAATCTAAAATATTAAAGGGAACCAACTATATGGGTAAAATAGACAAGAGTTATAATAAGAATCAAAGCAATAGTTTCATTTAACTCTTCTATAGATCTAATGTGTTTCCACTTCCTCACACACAATTTACTTATTCAATATGGGTGAGTAGACAAACACATCTTACAAGTGTTTGCATCTACATGAATGCATGTGTTCATTTCTTGTAGTAAAATATGATTCACACTTTCATGTTTAATCAAAATAATGATTCAAATGCAATTAAGGACTATATATGAAAGGTATACAACTAATCATGTAATCTATTTCATTCAAATCAATTAAATGACTACTTATATATTTTTAATTCTATTCTAAATTCCAAGCCAAGTTTACTAATATATTGTAAAATTAGAAAAATTGTCAATATTACAATGAGAAATAAGTTTCACAACTACCCAAAATCCTTTAAAACATGCAATCTAATATTAGGAATTAAATCCATATCATGTATTTCTAAATTTACTTGATTACAAAAAATATGAGTATATAATACTATTCAAGTTTCCCAATACATATTATAGGATAATGCTAGCATATTTTAAGAAAATTAAGAAACCCAAGAACAAGTCAAGTCCATAATCTAGTGCAGTCCACTAAATCACAAGTGAGTCCAATGTTTCTTCTTATAATTATTATTGTTTTTAGATCTTAAACAACACTAAGGACTTAAATAAGTGCCTTATTACTTCCACTTACCTTATTAAAACTAGGATATGGAGCTCAAGTTATTATACTATATTATTGTATGTTATCTTAGCCATATGTTTAACAAAAAGTATCTTGTGCAAGTTTATGCATAACAATAAGTGTATTATACATATATAGTGAAATTTCATAGTTTGGGACAAATTAAAATGTCCCAAAAAATGAAAACATTGGAAATTATTATTATTCCTAGGGTTAACCTTGTTAATCATATTTAAGACAAGAAATTTTTGTAAGTTTCTATATTCCATACCAAAAATACATGAAGCTTTAGGTAGTCTAATCACTAATTATAACAATGCATTTTATTGATAACAAAATATTCCATATGTCAATTATTTTAAGGTTTCCATACACCTAATGGATTCTAAATGCTATAAATATATGAACTTAGTTTTCCAAGCCCTTATGGACTTGATTTGGATTATACCATCATTTTTTAGAGTTATTAACCCTTGATTAACAATTTTAGTTACACCATTTTTCCTATAATTAATTTACTTATTCTATGAGTGTAGATACATTTATGAAATCCAATTAAAAATATTGGTCATTAAAATCTATTGGCATGGTTGTGCTATTTATGATTGTAGTTTAGATGTTTGTGTGGAGTCCCAAAATAAACCCACTATTCATACAAGTATATATACACCTATAAGTCTAATTAGGACTTCCTCACCCATTTTGGTCATTTAATAGTAGAAAATGCAAAATATGACACCTAGTTTTCTCATCCCAAACTTATTTTAACACATCCTATGTTTTTTATACCCTATACAACCCATTTTATTTTGCCATGAAACCTCACTTTTTTGTTTTTGCCTCATATACATAAGATTTCAAATACCTTACTAATTTTCCCATGTAACCTTATAATAGGTTATTATTATGTTAATCAATCTTATGAGATAGTACTTATTATGTGTCATTTATTGACGTACCCATATCAATCAATGACATATAGGCTAGATATTGAAAAACTTTATACTGATTTTTCCTTATAGAGGGACTCCTAAAATTTCAAATGACTTATAATTTACATTAAAATGTCAAAATTTGAGAAAATAATTCTATTTTAGCATCAATTTTCACCCTTGGATAGGGTTTGTTAGGCTTTCTCTATTTGAGTTACACTATTGGAACAACCCCAAGCTATGGGTCACCTATGGTGGGGTTGAACCTTTGGAGAAGGCTAGCTTCCACTTGATGGATCACCTATACTAATGTTTTCACTGATAAAAGGGTTAAAGAAGGGGTAAAAAGATCCTAAGAACTCACACAAGAATGAAATATAAAATAAAGAAGCATAAGATAACACTAGCTCACACAATCTCAAAATCTATTTAATTGAATAAGTATTTCATACACTAGGTTCAAGAAGAAATGAATGAAGCTAAGATGAGCTCTAAGACTCACATCAAGCTTAAATTAATAGAAGAAAGAACATAAATGCATACCTACAATCAACTAGAAAACACCCTAAAATAGTCAAGAAAGAAGGAGAATGGGCATGAAAGATTTTCCTTCATAATGCCATCATACACAAGCTTACTAAACACAGTTCAAAATCAAGAGATAGGTTAAGAAATCTTTATTATCTTCAAGAGGTATTTTTCATACAATTTTTGATAGGGTCTAACCTTATAAAATGAGAGTCTCTACTCTTCTCGAATTGAGAGATAAATTTTTTCTCAAAAGTGAGAGAGATTTTCTTCTAAAAATGAGAGAGAGAGATTACAAATGGAAATAATGTGTAATATATGAGAAAAGGGAGAGAGAAGAGGGAGCATGAGTATAAAAATCATTAATGGAGCTGCCACCTTTTTTATAAAATCAACACCAATTCTCTATTGACAAGTTAACTTTTTATTTCTACCAATAGCCCCCAAATCTTCTCATTAGTTGAGAAAAATGCACTAACATATAATAGTTACCAAAGGTGGTGAGTCATGATCCTGATTATGAAGGAAAACCCTTAGGCACATTGAAAATATATTAAATTCTATAGTTGATTTCTCTGACCACCTGATCTCCATCTTGGGACTCTATGCCATCTCCACTTTCTTCATTATGAGGGCAAGGTCCTTATATCCATGGACTTGGTAGAGCCATTACTAAGTTTTCTTTTAGTGGCTACAAGTACCTATTTGTTAAAAATATGATCATGTTGATAGATGAGACACTTCTCCATGATTAAAAATCTACCCTTACTCCCACTTGAAGATAGATCTTTACTATATATTCAAAAACCAATCCAAATTATTAGTTTTCATATAGGCAATATATCAACAAGATCCATAAATGTTAAGTCTTGCTTCAAAAACTATGAGTCCATCTTTGATCTCTATATTATGCCTTAAAATACATATTCTACCTCTACTGAGCTTCAATGGTGATGTTTGATCCTAAAAATCCACTCTAGTTTAGCTTGGATCATGTTTCAACCTCTAGTCAAAGTCTCATAACCTCAACCTTTAATATTGGCCATTGATCTTAATTTGGACCTTCAATATTATAACACCTTTAACCTTCATTATTAGTTGTTGATCTTGATCTAGGCTTCCCATATTGTGCCAACTATAAGCTCTGGATTTATTCTATAAGATCTTACAAACTTTTTAACCTCATACACACCATTGATATCTCTCTATATGATTAAATATGAGACATAGATCTTTTGACAGATTGAGGTAGTTGAGACACTTGTCACTTATGTATTTACCTTAGAGATCTTTTGACCTTTTGACATCTTGCTTATTGTTGATCTAATCCATATGAATAAATGCATACCTTTGATCTATTTGGATCCACTAACTTTATAAATTGACATGTACCAGTAGATATTTGATCAGGTACCTGATATCTTAACACTTATCATCAATGAATTCATGCTAACCTTTTGACTTATTTCTCTTTATTGATCTACTTTATATGATAAAATGTGTGCCATTAGATATTTGGGATCCACTGACACTATTAGTTTTCCTACTTGCCATTGGATCTTAACCTTATCTCCCAAAATTTGGACACTTTTCACTTTCATGTTAAACCTTGGGACTTTTGAATTCTAACGACTACTTCACTGAGCTTAAACTTGACATCCTCATGCACATTTCACTCCACAAGTCTAACTTTGAAGCTTTATAACTTGAGATAAATAACTCATCAAGTTATGAAATTTGTAGAGGATGATCTAAGCATGAAGAAATTGATGTCCATGTGGTATTTTGGCCCTAAGAGGCTTTCTAAGCATACTTATTAAATGCATAATCAAGATGACTAGTCTATTTTTGCATGATGTTCTTATGATGGTCTGGTTCTTTTGGACTTGTGTGAAAAAATTCTCTATAAACGCTAAAATCAATTTCTAAGCCTTTATGAAACTTGATTCATGATCTTGAATGCTTAAAACACCATGAAAACTACTGGTCTTCTTTACTTTTCAAATATAGACTTATTTCAAGACTTGTTTCTCAAAGATTAGTAAAACATGCTATAAGCTTGCTTAAAGTGTTTTAAAAGACTTTTAAGTGGCATCTCATATTTAGACCACTCATTCCATCTAGAACTCTATTCATCTATTCAAACCTTTTATGGGTAAAAGATCCTTATGTGGGGAAAATTTGGCTAATAGTTTTGGTGACATCTTGGGGTTGCATGCCTACTATGCAAAGACATAGTTCTATTAAATTGAGCCATTGGGTACATAGAGTCATTATATTTCCTCTCAATTGATGTGAGGCTGACTCAAGGTTGACCCTTTCTAAAACCTTCTCTTGAATCTAAAAATAATAAAAGATCTAAATAAACAATTGTGCCCAAGGAAGTTATGAAAGTAAAACACATAATTGAAAGGAAATGTGCTCAAAGCACTTAGAGGAAAGCATATAAAACTAATATAATATGTTATAATATTATACAATAGCTTAGAAATCTTTTTAAAAATAAGTATTTAAATTAATGTCATTGATTGGGATAGGTAATACCTTTTCATCTAGTTGGGCAAGATAAAAAGCATTATGTTGTTTGCATCCATGGATCAAATAAGGACCACTCCACAAGCTATCAAACTTGGTATGGTTACTTGATTTGGATTTATTTGAGTCCCATTTGAGGACTAGGTCCCCTTCCTTAAAGTCCATTATTTTGGCTCTCTTATCAAAGGCTTTCTTGAATTGAGCTTGATGTGACTCTAACATTTCATTATAAGGTCCCTGGTTTCTTCAATCTCCATGAGCTCTATCATCTTCATGCTCATAGTCTCACTCTCCATCAACTCAAGATGATGGACTAACTCCAATATAGGTAGTTTAAGAGAAAAGGATGATATGGATTTCCTTCCATATACAAGGACATATGGATAATTTCTAATGGAATCTTTGGGAGCCATTCTATCATCCCATAAGGTTGTCCTTAAATTTGTATACCGCACTCTTCAATTCTCTTCCATGGTCCTCTTGATAATCCTTATCAAGTTATTATTTGTGGACTCTACTAGTCCACTGCCTTGGGGGTAGTAATTTGAGTATGTGTTGAGATATATTCCTAGCTTAAGTGCCCATTCACTTATATTCATGCCCATAAATGCTAAGACATTATCTAAAATTATAGTAATTGGGACAACAAACCTGGTCGCTATATTGTTATATAAGTCAAATATTATTATTTCATTAGCTCCATTAAAGGTAAATTATTTTACCCACCTAATGAAGTAGTTAGTTGTAGTGAGCACCCATTTATGCCCTACACTTGAAGGTGGATTTATCATCCCTATGAAGTCCAACCCCCACTACATGAAGGGTTACTCCACTTGAATTAGGTTGAGTGGAAGAGTTACTAATATCTACTTTCCTACAAATAGAGTACACTTTTGGCATTTTATGACCCATGTATAGGCATCTTTGAAAAGGCTAGGCCAATAATAACCAGTTCTCATTACCTTTACTGATATTTTTCTTGGAGAAAAATGTCCTCCTATAGGTCCATCATGGGACTACTCCAAGATCTTTGTCACTTGATTATCATCAATGCACCTAAGAAGTACCCCATTTACATACTTTCTAAAAATAACACCATCAAAAAATGCATAAGGTATGGACTAAAGCCAAAAATGCCTTCTTTTTTCTCTATCCAAATCTTAGGGGCATTCTCTTATCATAAAAAAATGTGTCATATTTTGTATCCAACTATTATGAAGTGGAGTTTCAAATGTTCTTGAGTTGTCTTGTATAACCAAAATAACTTCTTTGTCTTATTGAAGGTCATCCACCATATGCTCACACAAGCCTTTGCCTTTTATCAACCTAGTGACTTTGATCTCCACATCATACTCTATAACCTTGGTAATCTAGCCTACTCTTTTCTCATCCAAATCCTTGTTGAGGAGAAAGTCCCTCACTCTAGGATGAGATACCATAAGATGAACCTTACAGCTGGAGAGCATTGGTCTAAACTTTTTTAGGCTTCTTAAAGCTATAAGAACTTAATTTTATTTGAAATTATACCTTACCTCATATCCCTCTAGACCTTGAATAAAAAAGGTAATTGGATGCTCATGTCCTTCACCATTCTTCTACATCAGCATAACTGATATGTTATCAACATGAGCAATGGTGTACAATATGAAATCCTTTGAGAAATTAGGATTCATGAGTGAGGGTTCTTGGGAAATAGCTTACTTGATGGCCTCAAATGTTTCCTTACCTTCATTTGACCAAGAAAACACTTGGCTCTTCTTCAACATGGTGGTGATGGGTTTGACTAGGTTTACAAAACTAGGTATAAACCTTTTCACAAAGTTTATTTTCATAAGAAATATTTAGATTCATTTATTATTCTTTGGTAGAGATAGTGCTAAGATAAAACTTACTCTATCAAGGTCAATAGATAGTCCTTCATTTGAAATAATGGGACCCAAAATGTTGCCCTCATGAATGGAAAACACATATTTATTGGGATATATAGAGATCCCATACTCTCTATATATTTTGAAGATTATCCTTAGATGGTTTATGTGCTTACTAGCCTTCTTAGAGATGACTGTGATGTCATCTAAGTAAACTAGCACCATCTGATTCAACAACCCTTGGAAATCCATGTCCATGGGTCTTTAAAAAGTTTCCCTAGCATTTGACAATACAAAAGGCATCTTTTGGTAAGCATATGTGCCGTAATTTTTGGTGAAGGTAATCTTATATTGATCTTATTCTCTCACCAGTACCTAGTTGTAACCTAAATATCCATCCAAAGTAAAAAATGCTTTGAACTAGTAACTTTCTAAAGGAGTTACTCCATGGATGGTAAGGGATAGTGATATTTCAAATGGACCCTATTTAGATCCCTAAAATCAACACACAATATGACTTCCCCACTCTTCTTCCACACATGTACCAAATTGGCTACCCATGAGGAATGCTTAATCTAAAAGATGACCTTAGATTCAATTAATTTGGTCAACTCTTTCCTCATAAGATCTTAATTTTGGCATTAATTGGCCTTTTCTTTTGCTTGATAGGCTTAGCATCAGCCTCTAGTTCTATAGTGTGTTGAGCCAGCTTGGGATCAAAGCCTCTTAAGTCACTATATTCCCAAGTAAATATGTCTGAATATTCTTTAAAAATTTCTATGAAATCATGCCTTTCAACATTAGTGCTTACCTTCCTAATCTTAAGGAGCTTGTCCTTGAAGATAAGGACTCTTTCATAGTTATCTTCATCGGTTGTAATCAATTCCTTATCTTTTCTAATATGATCTCCCTCATGAAAAAGACATTCAAGGGTGACAATCCCTTTAGGAAACTTATTGGATCTCAATTGAACTATTTTCTCCTCATAATCTTTTCTAATATGATCTCCCTCATGAAAAAGACATTCAAGGGTGACAATCCCTTTAGGAAACTTATTGGATCTCAATTGAACTATTTTCTCCTCATACTGATGCTAAAACCTTTCTTGGTTTATGTAGGAGAACTCTATTTCCTATTGTAAGAAATAGGCAATTTGTTTGTCATTCTCAAAGACCTATCAATGAGATTAATTATTTAGTAATGATGGTATCACCACCACTTTGACATGTGGTTACACCTTAGTCCTTTTCAACTCATTAGGGATATCAAATCAAGCTCCTATAGTTGTTAATCTATTATCATGTCCATTCTAGTTTCTTGGTATTACTTGGATGTTAAAGGTCTCAAAATCTTCAACCAAGTCCCACACTCTATGTTTGTAATATTTCATCAAAAGTTTCTTGGTGATATTTTATCCTCTAACCTAGTGCACTATCATATCACTATTCACATAAACTTGTAACTACTTTATCCCTCTCTTATTATCCCATTGAAGGCCAAGGATAAGACCCTCATATTTTGTTGAATTACAAGAGCAACTAAATTGGAATATGTAAGAAGAGAAATACTTGTCATTGGAGGGGCATACTAACACTACACCTAAAACCACTCCATGTTTTCTCCTTGAACCATAAAATAAAAATTTCTATAAGCCAATAAGATCTTTTTAAGGTATAATGAGGGATGGTATAGACTGATTCTCTTCATAAAAGTAGTAAACACCCATGTCCCTCTCTTTAATTCCTTCTAAGGGATCAACTAAATGATTTTCATTCCATAGTTCATCCAAGAACATTTATGGTATCTCTTCAAGGTGAGTGTTTAATTATTGAGCAGCCATATGTTCATCCTCATCAATAATGGTGTAATTAAGGTTTATGTTATTTGGCCCATAAGGATCTATGTTGAATTATGAAATGGTCTCAACATTAATAGATACTTTGGTTCCATATCTTGTTTTTAATGCCATGTATGACCAATCTACTATAAGATAACCTCTAATATTTGTAGAGAATTATTTGGATAGGTGATCCAAAACACAAAAGTCTTGGTTGACGAATATTTCAAAAACACATAAATAATAATGCTATCTTTAAGAAGAGATGTTTTATTGCTCAAAATTATAGATACAACATATGCCTATCTCTAGGAAGAGATGTCTATTTTACTTTTTAGGATACATATCTATTTATACCTATTATTGAAGGTAGGAGGAGGATTTGAAAGGTCACCAATCTTGAGAGAGATGAAATGGTTTGAATTCCATGAATCACAATAATACAGAATTCAAGAAATTATTATTTTTAGACCACACTACTAAAATTAAAATTTAGGGCACTTCCATTTGTTTTTCAAAGGTCAAAACCCATTAAGTGGAGATCATGCCATCTCATTTCATTACCCTAATTATTATCTTTCTAATGGTTCAAATGGGGAGTCAAACGGAGCTATGGTGTAAAAGTTATGGCTCCTAAAATTTCTACCACCAATTGGGGTAGGACTGTCACCCAATTTTTTACCTGAAGTGTTGCCCGAATAATTTTTTAAAGTGTTATCTAGATCATTCCTCCCTCTTTGAGAATAAATGGTCCCCATTGCATCAAGATTCATTATCAAGTGTATTAGTTGTGTCTTGATCTGATTCTCATCCACTAGAACAAAACTCTACAAATCAATCTCACCAATGTCTAGTTGTTCTAATATGACTAAAGTTTTTAATAGAGATGGATGATATGGAATGGCTACATCATTTGGTGTCATGGGTTAGAAATCAACATATACTTGGAATGGACTATTCTTTGTGGAGATATGTAGGGCTTGATTGTTTGCCATTTCTATCTAACTATCAATCTATGGATGGAAGGCTATGAACATCCTTAGCTTGGTATCCATTTGATTCTATTATTGTATTGATTATGTATTTAAGTCTACAACATTGGCCATTTTGGATTTATATGGCTTGAATACCATGAGAATGAATTTCTTGGCACTAATAAAGGAGATAGATGTGGAATGTGGTACCTCGAGTACCCTATATCCCTATGTTCCAAGAGTGAGGGTGATCCTTAAGGTTCTTGATTCATAGACGCCATGTTGATCGTACATGTATAGCTGACCAAGGAGTACATCACAAACATCTAGATTGACCACATCACACAAGACCTCATCTTTGAAAGGTTTTAATGCATATGAAAGAATACACTAGTGGGTGATATGGAGGTTTCTCCTTAGACTCAACCATCCAATGTTGTATGGCTTTGGGTGAGGCTTCATGGATAGATTTAGACTTTCAAAACATTATCAAAGATTAAATTCTTTTGACTCCCACTATAAATAATGAAATGCAGAGGCTTACCTTTCACCCATAATTTAGAGTGAAACAATCTTTCCTTATCATCTATACTTTCATCATGGGTATATGATGAATTAATGATGGCATTAGCCTCAACAACTATAATATATTCTTTATACTCTTTGACTAGAAGGTGTGTATGAGGTAGAGCAATAGATGTTAAGAATTGTAACTTATAAAGTAGGGACTTGATGGCTTGACATTTCTCTTTACACTGAGTTCTACTTTTGTGGTAATCACACCATTTCCCAATCTTTCCTTTTTGGGGTTTCTTATCTTGGAATTTATTTTTCCATTTTGAAGGCTGACTCTTCATATTCTTTCTTTCATGCTTCTACTCAATCTTTACCATGATATTATATATTTCATCAAGGGGTTCAAAATTGAAGAGTTTTATTTCCCCTATATGTACCATTCCAGTCTACCATGATATTTGAGAACCTTGTGTTTCTCACTTTCCTAGATGCCCAATCTCATAGATAAGGAATGAAAAATGTCAGTTTAATCTTGAATAAACTATTCTTTACCTTGGTGAAGTTGTTTCCACTGTATATACAAATCATCATATGCTCTAATGGGGTAGTATTCTTCTTTTGCAAGTTCTATGAAATCATTCTAGGTAGGTTCTACTTCAAGTCCAATATCATTTGTAATAAACCTCTTGTACACTTCCCACCAATTTTTGATAGGCAATGATTCTTTCAAAAGAGAAAAAATGATCTCTTCATCGATGAATTTATTTACAAAAAAATAGGAAGACAATTGATCCAACCAATTTTATACTACATTAACATTGATTTTGCTTTCAAATGTAGGGATATAAAAGTTCATCTAAACCTTTAAGGGTGTTAGGGCACTAAAAAGATGTGGGGGTGTAGATGAGGAGTTAGAATTTCCCATCGAGATTTATGGGAGAATTTGGGTAAATTATTGTAGAATCTATGCTTGCTACTACTAGAGGGATTCATTCACCATTTCTTTGAAAGGATAAAATGTCTTGGTGTTATCCAACATTTGAGGTCATTTGGAGTGAATAGGTGGATAGTCTATTGGATCTTGTATTTTACACCAAAGCTTCCTATAGTCTAACCTCATCCTCAGGATTATACACTCTTAAAACAAACTGATCTCATACCACTTATCCAAAAATCAAAATTATTGGTTGAAAAATATTTCAAGAACACATAAATAATAATGCTATTTCAGAGAAGAGATGTTTTATTACTCAAAATTGTAGATACAACATATACCTATCTCTAAGAAGAGATGTTTATTTTACTTTTTGGGTTACATATCTATTTATACTTATTTTTGAAGGTAGGAGGAGGATGTGGAAGGTTACCAATCTCAAGGGAGATGAAATGGTTCTACTTCCACAAATTATAACAGTACAAAATTTAAGAAATTACTATTTTTAGATTGCACTACTAAAATTAGAATTTGGGACACTTCCATTTGGTTTTTATGGCATCGAGTGGAGTTTGTGCCATCTCACATAATTCCTCCCATTATTATCTTTCTAATGGTTTAAATGGGGAGTCAAATAGAGTTATGGTGCAAAATTTATGGCTCCCAAAATTTCTACCACCAATTGGAGTAGGACTGTCACCTAAATTATCACTTAAAGTGTTGTCTGAATCATTGCCTAAAGTGTTGTCTAGATCATTTGTCCCTCCTTGAGAAGTAATGGCCCCCATTTTTTCAAGAGTCATTATCAAGTGTGGTAGTTATATCTTGATATGATTCTCATCCACTGGAGCAAAACTCTATAGATCAAGCTCATGAATGTCCAATTGTTTTGATACAACTAAAGTGTTAAATAGAGGTGGATGATATGGAATGGCTACATCATTTGGTGTCATGGATTGAAACCTAATGTATAATTGGAATGGAATGTGATTTATGGATCTATGTAGGGCTTGATTGTTCACCATTTCTATCTAACCATCAATTTGTGGATGAAAGACCATTAAATTCCTCAACTTGGTATCCATTACTTTTGTTATTGTGTTGATTGTATAGTCAGAACTACAACATTAACCCTTTTGGATTTATATGGCTTAACCACCATGAGAAAATTTTTATTAGCACTAATCAAGGAAATATATGTGGAAGGTAGTACCTCAAGTACCTTATAATGCTACATTCCAAGAGTGAGGGAGATCCTTTGAGTTATTAATTCATAGAAGCCATGTTGATCATATATGAATGGCTAACCAAGGAGTACATCACAAACATATAGATTGAACAAATCACACAAGACATCATCTTGGAAAGGTTTTATTGCCTATAAAAGAAGACATTGGTGGGTAACAGAGGTTTCTCTATGAACTCAACCATCCAATACTGTATGGCTTTGGGTGAGGCTTCATGGATAGATTTATAATTTTCACAACACTATCAAAGATTAAATTCTTTTGACTTCCAATATCAAGAATTAAATGTAAAGGCTTACCTCTCACCTATAACATAGAGTGAAACAAACTTTATTTATCATCTAGCCTTTCCTCTTGGGTATATGATGAAGTAATGATGGCATCAGACTAAACATATATAATATCTTCTTCATCCTCTTCAACTTTAAGGTGTGTATGAGGTAGAGTAGTAGATGTTGAGGATTGTGACTCAGAAAGTAGGGACTTGCTTGCTTGACATTCCTTATTAGAGTGAGTTCCACTTTTGTGGTAATCACACCATTTCCCAAGCTTTCCCTTTTGGGTTTACTTATCTTGGAATTCTATTTTTTATTTTGAAGGCTGACTCTTTGTATTTTTATTTCATGTTTTTACTCAATCTTCACCATGAACTTATATGCTTCATTGAGGGTTTCCAAATTATAGAGTTTTATTTTCCCCCATATGTACCATTGTTGTCCACCATGGTAGTTGAGAACATTATGTTTCTCACTTCCTTGGATGCCTAATATCATTAATAGGGAATGAAAAATGTCAGTGTAATCTTAAACAAACTATTCCTTACCTTTGTAGAGTTGTTGCCACTGTATATACAGATCATCATATGCTCTAATGGGGTAGTATTATTCCTTTACAACTTCTATGAAATTAATCTAGATAGGTTCTACCTCAAGGAAAATATCATCCATAATAAACCTCTTCTTGTACACTCCCCAATAATTTTTGATAGGTAATGATGTTTTCAAAAGAGAAAAAGTGATCTTCTCTTCATCGGTGAATTTATTTATATAAAAATAAGAATACAATTGATCCAACCAATTTTATACTACATCAAAATTGATTTTTCCTTCAAATGTAGGGATATAAAAATAATTTGAAGGGTGTTGGGGCACTAAAAGGACGTGGGGGTACAGATAAAGATCCAAAATTTTCCATCAAGATTTGTTGAAGAATTTGGGAAAATTATTTTAGAATTTGTGATTGCTAATATTGGATGGATTCATTCACAATTTCCTTGAAAGGATTAGATTTCTTGGTGTTGTCTACCATTTAAGGTTATTTAGAGTGAATAGGTGGATAGCTTGTTGTATCTTGTATTTTCCACCCAAGCTTCTTATAGTCTGACCTCATCCTCAAGATCATACACTCTTAAGACAAACTAATTTGATACCACTGATCCAAAACTTGAAAGTATTGGTTGAAGAATATTTCAAGAACACAAATATTAATGCTATCTCTGAGAAGAGATGTTTTATTGCTCAAAATTATAGATACAACATATGCCTATCTCTCGAAAGAGATATTTGTTTTATTTTTTGGGATAAATATTTATTTATACTTATTTTTGAAAGTAGGAGGATGTGTAAGGTCACTAATATTGAGGGAGATGAAATGGTTAAACTTCCATGAATTACAACAATATAGAATTCAAGAAATTACTATTTTTAGACTGCACTACTAAAATTAAAATTTGGGGCACTACCATTTGGTTTTTTGGGGTCAAAACCCACCAATCAAAGTTTATACCATCTCATGATGTTCGTCTCATTATTATCTTTCTAATAGTTTCATTGGGAATTCAAACAGAGCTATGGTACAAATGTTATGGCTCCTATAAGTTCTACCACTAATTGGGGTAGGACCATTGCCAGAATCATCACCTAAAGTGTTGCCCAAATCATTGACTAAAGTGTTTTCCTGATCATTCCTCCCTTCTTGATAAGCAATTGTCCCCATTTCATCATGAGTCTTTATAAAGTGTGGTAGTTGTGTCTTTATTTGATTCTCATCCACTAGAGTAAAACTCTATAGATTAAGCTCACCAATGTCTAGTTGTTCTACTATGATTAAAGTGTTCAATAGAGGTAGATGATATGGAATGTTTACATCATTTAGTGTCATGGGTTAGAACCCAATGCATACTTGGAATGGACTATTCTTTGTGGATCTATATAGGGCTCGATTGTTCACCATTTCTATCTAAATATCAATCTATGAATGAAAGGCTATGAACTTCCTTAGTTTGGTATCACTTTGCTTTTATTTTTTTATTGATTATGTAGTCAGGGTTACAATATTATCCCTTTTAGATTTATGTGGCTTAACCACCATGAGAATCAATTTCTTGGCACTAATCAAGGAGATAGATGTGGAAGGTGGTACCTATAGTAATTTTTAGTGCCATGTTCCAAGAGTGAGGGTGATCCTTCAGGTTCTTGATTCATAGATGCCATTTTGATCATACATGAATGGCTAACCAAGGTATACATCACAAACATCTAGATTGATCACATCACACAAGACCTCATCTTAGAAAATTTTTATTGCATATGAAATAAGACACTGGTAGGTAACACAAAGGTTTCTCCTTAGACTCAACCACCCAATACTATATGGATTTGGGTGAGGCTTCATAGATAGATTTAGACTTTTCATAATATTAACAGAGATTAAATTATTTTGATTCCTACTATCAATAATGAAATGAATAGGCTTACCTTTCACACATAACTTAGAGTGAAATAACCTTTCCTTGTTGTCTACCCTTTCCTCATGGGTCTATGATGAAGTAGTGATGGCATCAGGCTCAATATCTTCTTTGTCCTTTTCAATTGTAGGGTGTGTATGAGGTAGAGTGGTAGATGTTGAGGATTATGACTCATAAAGTAGGGACTTGATGGCTCAACATTCCTCTTTGAAGTGAGTTCCACTTTTATGGTAATTGAACCATTTCTTAGTCTTTTTCTTTTAGGGTTGCTTATCTTAGAATTCCCTTTTCCATTTCAAAGGATAACTCTTCATATTCTTTCTTTCATGCTTCTGCTCAATCTTCACTGTGAACTTGTATGCATCACAGAGGTTTTCCAAATTGAAGATTTCTATTTCCCCTATATGTACCATTATATTCCACCATGATATTTGAGAAACTTATGTTTTTCACTTTATTTGATGCCCAATCTCATAGATAGGGAATGAAAAATGTTAGTGTAATCTTGAACAGACTATTTTTTACCTTGGCAAACTTATTGCCATTGTATATATAGATCATCATATGTTATAATGGGATAGTATTCTTCCTTTACAACTTCTATGAAATCATTCCAAGTAGGTTCTAATTTAAGGCCAATATCATCCATATTGAATCTCTTCTTGTATACTTTCCACCAATTTTTGATAGGCAATGATGATTTTAAAGAACAAAAGTGATCTTCTCTTATCAGTGAGTTTATTTATAGAAAAATAGGAAGACAATTTATCTAACCAATTTTCTAATATATCAACATTGATTTTACCTTCAAATTTAGGGATATAAAAATTCACCTAAACCTTGAAGGGTGTTAGGGCACTAAAATGATGTAGTGATGCAAAGAAAAGCTAAAATTTCTCATCAGGATCTGTTTAAGAATATCGGTGAATTGTTGTAGCATCTATGTTTGCTACTACTGGAGGGATTCATTCACCATTTCTCTGAAAGGATCATATGTGTCAATGTTGTCTACCATTTGAGGTAATTTGGAGTGAATAGGTGGATAATTTTCTATATCTTTTATTTTCCATCCAAGCTTCTTGTAGTCTAACCTCATACTCAAGATCATACACTCTTAAGACAAACTACTCTGATACCACTGATCGAAAACTTGAAATTATTGGTTGAAAAATATTTCAATAACACATAAATAATAATGTTATCTTTGAGAAGAGATGTTTTATTGGTCAAAATTATAGATACAACATATGCCTATCTCTGGGAAGAGATGTCTATTTTCCTTTTCAAGATATATATATATATATATATATATATATATATATATATATATATATATATATATGTATGTATGTATGTATGTATGTATGTATGTATGTATACCTATTTTTGAAGGTAAGAGGAGGATGTAGAAGGTCTCCAATATTTAAGGAGATGAAATGGTTCAATTTCCATGAATTACAATAAGACAAAATTTGATAAATTACTATTTTTAGAAACATTCTATTTTTAGACTGCACTACTAAATCTCATGATGTTTCTCTCATTCTTATCTTTCCAATGGTTAAAATTGGGAGTCAAACAGAGGAATGATACAAAATTTAAGGCTCCTAGAAGTTCTACCACCAATTGGGGTAGGACTATCACCAAAATTGTTGCTCAAAATTTTGCCTGGATTATTACCTGAAGTGTTATCCACATCATTCCACCCTTCTTGATAATTAATGGTCCCCATTGCATCAAGATTCATTATCAAGTGTGGTAGTTATGTCTTCATCTGATTCTCATTCACTAGAGTAAAACCTTGTAGATCAAGCTCACCAATGTCTAGTTGTTCTACTATGACTAAAGTGTTCAATAGAGGTGGATGATATGGAATAGATACATCATTTGGTGTCATGGGTTAGAACCCAATTCATATGTGGAATGGACTATGATTTTTTGAGCTATGTAGGTCTTGCTTATTCACCATTTATATCTAACCATCAATCTATGGATGGAAGGTCATGAACTTCCTCAGCTTGGTATCCATTTGCTTTTGTTGTTGTGTTGATTGTGTAGTCAAGGCTACAACATCAACCAGTTTGGATTTCTATGGCTTGACCACCATGAGAATGAATTTCTTGGCACTAATCAAGCAAACATATGTGGAAGGTAGTACTTTGGGTACCCTATAATGCCACATTCCAAGAGTGAGGGTGATACTTTGGGTTCTTGATTCATAGATGCCATGTCAATCATAAATGAATGGCTAACCAAGGAGTACATCACATAAGACCTCATCTTGGAAAGGTTTTATTGCATATTAAAGAAGAGACTAGTGGGTGACATAGAGGTTTCTCCCTAGACTCAACCATCTAATACTATATATCTTTAGGTGAGGCTTCATGGACATATTTATACTTTTCAAAACATTAGCAGAGATTAAATTATTTTGACTCCACTATAAAGAATGAAATGTAGAGGCTTATATTTTACCCATGACTTAGAGTGAAACAAACTTTACTTATCATCTGGCCTTTCCTTGTGGGTTTGTGATGAAGTAAGGATAGCATCAGACTCAACATCTATAATATATTCTTTATCCTCTTCAACATTTTTCTTTGGAATGAGTTTCACTTTTGTGGTAATTATACCATTTCCCAATCTTTCCCTTCTAGGGCTATTTATCTTAGAATTCCCTTTTCTATTTCAAAGGTTGACTCTTCATATTATTTCTTTCATGCTTCCACTCAATTTTCACCATGAATTTGTATGTTTCATCAAGGGTTTCTAAATTGAAGAGTGCCATTTCCCTCTGTATATACCATTTTATTCCACCATGATATTTGATAACCTTGTGTTTCTATCTTTCCTAGATGCCCAATCTCACAGACAGGGAATGAAAAAGGTTAGTGTAATCTTAAATAGACTATTCCTTACCTTAGTGAAGTTGTTTCGACTATATATATAGATAATCATATGCTACAATGGGGTAGTATTCTTCATTTAAAACTTCTATGAAATCATTGCAGGTAGGTTTTACCTCAAGGTCAATATTATCTTTCAAAAGAGAAAATTTGATCTTCTCTTCATCGATGAATTTATTTATATAAAAATAGGAAGACAATTGATAAAACCAATTTTATACTACATCAACATTGATTTTACCTTCAAATGTATGGATATCAAAATTCACCTAAACTTTGAAGGGTGTTGGGGTACTAAAAGGATGTGGGGATGTAGATGAGGAGCCAAAATTTCTCATCGACATTTATTAGAGAATTGGGGTAAATTATTGTACCATCTATACTTGTTACTACTAGAGGGATTCATTAAATATTTCCTTAAAAGGATCAGATGTCTCACTATTATTCACCATTTGAGGTCATTTGGAGTGAACAAATAGATAGTCTATTGGATCTTATATTTTCCACCCAAGCTTCCTGTAGTCTGACCTCATTCTCAGGATCATACACTCAAGAAAAACTACTCTGATACCACTGATATAAAACTAAAAAGTATTGGTTGAATAATATTTCAAGAACACACAAATAATAATGCTATCTCTAAGAAGAGATGTTTTATTGCTCAAAATTATAGATACACCATATGCCTATCTTTAGGAAGAGATGTCTATTTTCATTTTCTAGCTACATATATATTTATACCTATTTTTGAAGGTAGGAGGAGGATGTGGAAAGTCACCAATCTTTAGGGAGATGAAATGGTTTGAATTCCATAAATTAAACAATACAAAATTTGAGAAATTACTATTTTTAGAAACTTATTATTTTTAGATTGTGATACTAAAATTAAAATCTGGGGCATTTCCATTTGGTTTTCAAGTGTCAAAACTCACCGATTAGAGATCATGCCATCTCACAATGTTCCCCTCATTTTTATCTTTCCAACATTTAAAACTAAGAGTCAAATAGAGTTATGGTGCAAAATTTATGCCTCTCAAAAGTTTTGGCACCAATTAGGGTAGGATCATCACCTGAATTGTCACCTGAAGTGTTTCTCAAATCATTTCCTAAAGTGTTGTCTAGATCATTCCTACCTCCTTGAGAAGCAATGGTCCCCATTACATCAAGATTCATTATAAAGTGTGGCATTTTTGTCTTGATCTTATTCTCATCCACTAGAGCAAAACTCTATAGATCAAGCTCACCAATGACTAGTTATTCTATTATGACTGAAGTGTTTAATAGAGGTGGATTTTATAGAATGGTTACATCTTTTGGTATTATGGGTTGGAACTTGATGCATACTTGAAATGGTCTATTCTTTATGGAGCTATGTAGGGACTAATTATTCACCATTTCTATCTAATCATCAATTTATGGATGAAGGACATGAACTTCCTCAGTTTGGTATTCATTTGCTTTTATTGTTATGTTGATTATGTAGTTAGGACTACAACATCATCCCTTTTGGATTTTTTTATCTTAACCACCATGATAATGAAATTTTTGGAACTAATCAAGGAGATAGATGTGGAAGGTAGTACCTTGAGTACCTTGTAGCATCACGTTCCAAAAGTGAGAGTGATCCTATAGGTTCTTGATTCATAGATGCCATGTCGATCATACATGAATGACTAACCAAAGAGTAAATTACAAACATCTATATTGATCACATCACACAAGAGCTCATATTGGAAATGTTTTATTAAATAATAAAAGAAGACAATGGTGGGTAACATAGAGGTTTCTCCATGGACTCAAACATCTAATACTGTAAGGCTTTGAGTGAGGCTTCATGGATAGATTTAAACTTTTCATAACATTAGTAGAGATTAAATTATTTTGACTCCCACTATAAAAAATAAAATTTAGAGGCTTACCTTTCACCTTATAACTTAGAGTGAAACAACCTTTCCTTTTCATCTAGCCTTTCCTCATGAGTTTATGATGAAGTAATGATGACATTGGACTCAACATCTACAATATCTTATTTATCCTCTTCGACTACAAGTTGTGTATGAGGCAAAGCATTAGATGTTGAGGATTGTGACTCAGAAAGTAGGGAATTGATAGCTTGATATTCCTATTTGGAGTTAGTTCCACTTTTGTGGTATTCACACCATTTCCTAATTTTTCCCTTTTGGGGTTACTTATCTTGGAATTCCCGTTTCCATTTTGAAGGCTAACTCTTCATATTATTTATTTCATGATTCTACACAATATTCACCATGAAATTGTATGCTTCATCAAGGGTTTCCAAATTGAAGAGTTCCATTTCCCCTATATGTACCATTGTAGTCCACCATAGTATTTGAGAACCTTATGTTTCTCACTTTCTTGGATGCCCAATCTTGCACATAGGGAATGAAAAATGTTAGTGTAATATTGAATAGACTATTCCTTACCTTAGTGAAGTTATTACCATTGTATATACAAATCATCATATGCTCTAATAGGGTAGTATTCTTCCTTTATAGTTTCTATGAAATCATTCTAGGAAGGTTTTACCTCAGGGCCAATATCATCCATACTGAACCTCTTCTTGTACACTTCCACCAATTTTAGACTAGCAATGATGCTTTCAAAAGAGAAAAAGTGATCTTCTCTTCATTGGTGAATTTATTTATAAAAAAATAGGAAGACAATTGATCCAACTAATTTTTTACTACATCAACATTAATTTTGCCTTCAAATGTAGGAATATTAAAATTCACCTAAACCTTGAAGGATGTTGGGGCACTGAAAGGATGTAGGAGTGTAGATGAAGAGCGATAATTTCCCATCAAAATTTGTTGAAGATTTGGGTAAATTGTTGTAGCATCTATGCTTACTACTACTAGAGGGATTCATTCACCATTTCCTTGAAAGGATTGGATGTCTCAGTGTTGTCTACCATTTGAGGTCATTTAGAGTGAATATGTGGATAGTCTACTTGATCTTGTATTTTCCACCCAAGTTTCTTATAGTCTGACCTTATCCTCAAGATCATACACTCTTAAGACAAACCAATCTAATATTACTAATCCAAAACTTGAAATTATTGCTTGAATAATATTTTAAGAACACATAAATAATAATGTTATCTTTGAGAAGAGATGTTTTTACATATACAACATATACTTATCTTTGGGAAGAGATGTCTATTTTATTTTTTAGAATAAATATCTATTTATACCTATTTTTGAAGGAAGGAGGAGGATGTGGAAGGTCACCAATCTCAAGGGATATGAAATGGTTCAACTTCCATGAATTACAACAATACAAAATTCAAGAAATTACTATTGTTAGAAACTTACTATTTTTAGACTACACTACAAAAATTAAAATTTGGGGCACTTCCATTTGGTTTTTGGGGTTGAAAACACATCGAGTAGAGCTCATGCCATCTCATGAAGTTACCCTCATTCTTATATTTCCAATGATTCAAATAGGGAGTAAAATACATATATGGTGTAAAAGTTATGGCTCTCATAAGTTCTACCACCAATTAGGGTAGGACTGTCACCTGAATTGTCCCCTGAAGTGTTGCCCAAATTATTACATGAAGTGTTGTCTAGATCATTCCTCCCTCCTTGAGAAGAAATGGTCCCCATTGTGTCAATATTTTTTATCAAGTGTGGTAGTTGTGTTTTGATCTTATTTTCATCTACTAGAGCAAAACTCTACAAATCAAGCTCACCAATGTCCAATTATTTTGCTATGACTAAAGTGTTCAATAGAGGTGGATGATATGGAATGGCTACATCATTTTATGTCATGGGTTGGAACCTGACACATACTTGAAATGGGTTATTCTTTTTGGATCTATTTAGGGCCTAATTGTTCACCATTTTTGTCTATCTATCAATCTATGGATGGAAGGCTAGGAACTTCTTTAGCTTGGTATCCATTTTCTTCTATTATTATGTTGATTGTGTAGTTAGGGCTACAACATCAACCCTTTTGGATTTTTGTGTCTTGAACACCATTAGAATGAATTTCTTGGAATTACTCAAGGAGACAAATATGAAAGGTGGTACCTTGGGTAACATGTAGCATTGTGTTGAACAAGTGTGAGGGTGATCTTTCAAGTTATTGATTCATAGATGCCATGTCGATCATATATAAATGGTTGAGTAAGGAGTACATCAAAAACATCCATATTGATCACATCACATAAGACCTCATCTTAGAAAGGTTTTATTTCATATGAAAGAAGACACTGGTGGGTAACATGGATGTTTCTCCATAAACTCAACCATCCAATACTATATGGCTTTGGGTGAGGCTTCATGGATAGATTTAGATCTTTCACAACATTAGTAGAGATTAAATTCTTTTGACTCCCACTATCAGGAATGAAATGTAGAGGCTTACCTTTCACCCATAACTTAAATTGAAAGAACATTTCTTTATCATCTATCCTTTCCTCATGGGTCTATGATGAAGCAAAGATGGCATCAAGCTCATCATCTACAATATCTTCTTCATCCTCTTTGACTATAGGGTGTGTATGAGGTAAATCAATAGATGTTGAGGATTATGACTCAAAAATTAAGGACTTGATGGCTTAACATTCCTCTTTGGAGTGAGTTCCACTTATGTGGTAATCGTAGTATTTCCCAATCTATTCCTTCTAGGGTTGTTTATCTTGGAATTCCCCTTTCCATTTCGAAGGCTGATTCTTTGTATTCTTTCTTTCATTCTTATACTCAATCTTTACCATGAATTTTTATGCTTCATCAAGGGTTTAAAAATTAAAGAGTTCCATTTCCCCTTATATGTACCATTGTAGTCCACCATGGTATTTTAGAACCTTGTGTTTATCACTTTTTTGGATGCCCAATCTAGCAGATAGGGAATAAAAAATGTAATCTTGAATAGACTATTCCTTACCTTGGTGAAGTTTTTACCACTGTATATACAAATCATCATATGCTCTAATGGGGTAGTATTATTCCTTTACATATTCTATGAAATCATTTTAGGTAGGTTCTACCTCAAGGCAAATATCATTCATACTAAACCTCTTTTTGTACACTTTCCACCAATTTTTGACAAGCAATGATGTTTTCAAAAGAGCAAAAGTGATATTCTCTTCATCTATGATTTTATTTATAGAAAAATAGGAAGCCAATTGATCCAACAAATTTTCTACTACATCAATATTGATTTTACCTTCAAATGTAGGGATATCAAAATTCACCTCAACCTTGAAGGGTGTTTGAACACTAAAAGGACGTAGGGGTGTAGATGAGGAGCTAGAATTTCCCATCAAGATTTGTTAGAGAATTTAGATGAATTATTGTAGCATCTGTGCTTGCTACTACTGGAGTGCTTCATTCACCATTTCCTTGAAAGGATCAAATGTCTCAATTTTTTCCACCATTTGAGGTCATTTGGAGTGAATAGGTGGATAGTATGTTGGATCTTGTATTTTCTACCCAAGTTTCCTATAGTTTGACCTTGTCCTCAAGATCATACACTCTTAAGACAAACCACTATGATACCACTAATCTAAAACTTGAAAGTATTGGTTAAAGACTATTTCAAGAGCACACAAATAATAATATTATCTCTGAGAAAAGATGTTTTATTACTCAAAATTGTAGATACAATATATGCCTTTCTCTAGGAAGAGATGTCTATTTTCCTTTTTAGGATACATATCAATTATACATATTTTTGAAGGTATGAGGAGGATGTGGAAGGTCACCAATCTTGAGGGAGATGAAATGGTTTGACTTCCATGAATTACAATAATATAGAATTTGAAAAATTACTATTTTTAGAAACTTACTATTTTTATACTACAATACTAAAATTAAAATTTAGGGTACTTATATTTGGTTTTCAAGAATAAAAACCCACTGATTGGAACTTGTGTCATGTCATGGCATTACCCTCATTCTTTTATTTTTAATGGCTCAAATGGGGAGTCAAATGGAGCTATGGTGTAAAAATTATGGCTCCTAGATGTTTTGTCACAAATTGAGGTAGGACCATCGCCCAAATTATCACCTAAAGTGTTGCCAAAATCATTACCTAAAGTATTGTCTTTATCATTCATCTTTCCTTGATAAGAAATGGTACCCATTGCATCAAGATTCATTATCAAGTGTGGCAGTTGTGTCTTGATCTAATTCTCATCCACTAGAATAAAACTATGTAGATCAAACTTACCAATGTCTAGTTATTCTTCTATGACTGAAGTGTTCAATATAGGTGGATAATATGGAATGGATACATCATTTGGTGTCATGGGTTAGAACTTGACACATACTTGGAATTGAATATGCTTTATGGAGCTATGTAGGGCTTGATTTTTCATGATTTCTATCTGACCATAAATCTATGGATGAAAGGCCATGAACTTCCTCAACCTAGTATCCATCTACTTTTGTTATTATGTTGGTTGTGTAGTTAGGGTTGTAACATCAGCTCTTTTGGATTTATATGGCTTGACCACTATGAAAATGAAATTTTTGGCACCAATGAAGGAGATAGATGTGGAAGGTGGTACCTTGAGTACCCTATAGTGATGTGTTCCAAGAGTGAGGGTGATCCTTTAGGTTCTTAATAGATGACATGTCGATAATACATGAATGGTTGACCAAGGAGTACATCACAAACATATGGATTAACCACATCACAAAAGACCTCATCTTGGAAAGGTTTTATTTCATATGAAAGAAGACACTGATGGGTGGCATGGAGGTTTCATGTTGGACTCAACCATTCAATACTATATGGCTTTGGGTGAGGCTTCAAGGACAGATTTAGACTTTTCACAACATTTGCTAAGATTAAATTCTTTTGACTCCCACTATCAAGAATGAAATGTAGAGGCTTACCTTTCACCCATAACTTAGAGTGAAAAAACCTTTCCTTGTTATCTAGCCTTTCCTCATGGGTTTATGATGAAGTAATGATGGAATTAGGCTCAACGTCTACAATATCTTCTTCATCCTCTTTGACTACAGGGTGTGTAAGAGGTAGAGAAATATATGTTGAGGATTGTGACTTAAAAAGAAGGGACTTGATGGTTCAACATTCCTCTTTGGAGTGAGTTTCACTTTTATGGTAATCACACCATTTCCTAATCTTTCCCTTCTAGGTTTGCTTATCTTGTAATTCCCTTTTCCATTTCAAAAACTGACTCTTCATATTCTTTCTTTCATGTTTCTACTCAATCTTCACTGTGAAATTGTATGCTTCACCAAGGGTTTCTAAATTGAAGAGTTCCATTTCCTCCTATATGTACCATTATAGTTCACCATGGTATTTTAGAACATTATGTTTCTTGGTTTCCTAGATGCCCAATCTCATAGACATGGAATGAAAAATGTCAGTGCAATCTTGAATAGACTATTCCTTACCTTCACAAGTTGTTACCACTGTATATAGAGATCATCATATGCTCCAATGGGGTAGTATTATTTTTTTACAACTTCTATGAAATTATTTCAAGTAGGTTCTACCTCAAGGCCAATATCATCCATACTAAACCTCTTCTTGTACACTTCCCACCAATTTTTGATAGGTAATGATGCTTTCAAAAGAGCAAAAGTGATCTTCTCTTCATCGATGAATAAGAAGATAATTGATCCAACCAATTTTCTACTACGTCATCATTTATTTTTCCTTCAAATGTAGGGATATCAAAATTCACTTGAATCTTGAAGGGTGTTGGGGCACTAAAAGAATGTGGGGGTGCAGATGAGGAGCCAAAATTTCCCATCCAAATTTATGGGAGAATTTGGGTGAATTATTGTAGCATCCATGCTTGCTACTACTAGAGGGCTTCATTCACCATTTATTTGAAAGGATCAGATGTCTCAGTGTTGTCTACAATTTGGGGTCATTTAGAGCAAACAGGTGGATAGTCTATTAGATCTTGTATTTTCCACCAAAGCTTCTTATAGTCTAAGTTCGTCCTCAAGATGATACACTCTTAAGAAAAACTAATCTGATACCACTGATACAAAACTCAAAAGTATTTGTTGAATAATATTTTAAGAATACACAAATAATAATTTTTTCTCTAAGAAATGTTTTATTGCTCAAAATTGTAGATATAACATATGCCTATCTCTGAAAAGAGATGTATATTTTCCTTTTTAGGATACATATTTATTTATACCTATTTTTGAAGGTAGGAGGAGGATGTGGATTGTCAATAATATTGAGGGAGATGAAATGGTTTTTCTTCCATGAATTACAACAATACAAAATTTGAGAAATTACTATTTTTAGAAATTTACTATTTTTAGACTACATTATTAAAATTAAAATATGGAGTACTTCCATTTGGTTTTAAGAGGTTAAAACCAATAAATTGGAGATAATTCCATCTCATGGTGTTCCCCTCATTCTTATCTTTCCAATAGTTTAAACAGGGAGTGAAATAGAGCTATGGTGTAAAAGTTATGGTTCTTAGAAGTTCTGCCACCAATTGGGGTAGGACCATCACCCAAATTGTCTCCTGAAGTGTTGCCTAGATAATTTACTAAAGTATTATCTAGATCATTCCTCCCTCCTTGAGAACCAATGGTCCCTATTGCATCAAGATTAATTATCAAGTATGGCAATTTTATCATGATTTGATTCTCATCCTCTAGAGTAAAACTCTACAGATCAAGGTCACCAATGTCTAGTTGTTCTGCTATGACTAAAATGTTCAATAGAGGTGGATGATATGGAATGGATACATCATTTGGTGTCATGGGTTGAAACCTAATGCATAATTGGAATGTATTATGATTTGTGGAGATATATAAGGCTTGATTGTTTACCATTTCTATCTGACCATCAATATGTGGATGGAAGGTCATGAACTTCCTCAGCTTGGTATCCATTTGCTTTTGTTGTTGTGTTGATTATGTATTTAGGGTTGCAACATCAGAACTTTTAGATTTATATGGCTTGACCACTAAGAGAACAAATTTCTTGGCATTAATCAATGAAATAGATGTGGAAGGTGGTAACTTAGGTACCCTGTAACACTACATTTCAAGAGTGAGGGTGATCCTTTAGGTTCTTGATTCATATATGCCATTTCAATCACACATGAATGGATAACCAAGGAGTATATCACAAACATCCAGATTGACCACATCACACAAGACCTTATCTTGGAAAACTTTTAGTGCATATGAAAGAAGACACTGGTGGGTGACATAGAGGTTTCTTCATAGACTCAAACATCTAATATTGTATGGCTTTGGGTGAGGCTTCATGGATAGATTTATAATTTTCAAAATATTAATAGAGATTAAACTCTTTTGACTCCCACTATCAATAATGAAACTCAAAGGATTATTTTTCACCCATAACTTAGAGTGAAACAACATTTTCTTGTCATCTAGCCTTTACTCATGGGTTTATTATGAATAAATGATAGCATTGGGCTCAACATCTACAATATTTTCTTCATCCTCTTTGACTACAAGGTGTTTATGAGGTAGAGTAGTTGATGTTGAGGACTATGACTCAAAAATTAGGGAATTGATGGCTCAATATTCTTCTTTGGAATGAGTTCCACTATTATGGTAATCACACCATTTTCTAGTCTTTCCCTTCTGGGGTTACTTATCTTGGAATTCCCTTTTCCATTTTTAAGGTTGAATCTTTGTATTATTTCTTTCATGATTTTTCTCAATCTTCATCATGAAATTGTATGCTTCACGAAGGGTTTCAAAATTTAAGAGTTCCATTTCCCCCTGTATGTACCATTGTAGTCCACCATGATATTTGAGAACCTTGTGTTTCTCATTTTTGTGGATGCCCAATCTCACAAATAGGGAATGAAAAATATCAATGTAATCTTGAACAGATTATTCTTTACCTTGGAAGATTTGTTGCCACTATAATTGGAAATAATTTTTTATATTAGGCATATAAGTAATGTTATTCATAGTTCCAAAGATTACTAAAATCATATTCTCTAATGGGGTAGTATTCTTCCTTTATAGATTCTATGAAACCATTCTAGGTAGGTTCTTCCTCAAGGCCAATATCATCCATACTAAGCATCTTCTTGTACACTTCCCACCAATTTTTGATAGACAATGATGTTTTCAAAAGAGCAAAAGTGATCTCTTCATCAGTGAATTTATTTACAAAAAAATAGAAAGATAATTGATCCAACCAATTTTATATTACATCAACATTGATTTTGCCTTCAAATGTAGGGATATCAAGATTCACCTAAACCTTGAAAGGTGTTGGGGAACTAAAAGGATGTAGGGGTGCAGATGAGGAGCCAAAATTTCTCGTCGAGATTTGTTGGAGAATTTGGGAAAATTATTGTAGCATATGTGATTACTGCTACTAGAAGGCTTCATTCACCATTTCCTTGAAATTATTGGATGTCTCGATGTTGTCCATCATATGAGGTCATTTGCAATAAATAGGTGGATAGTCTATTTGATATTGTATTTTCTACCCAAGCTTCCTATAGTCTAACCTCATCCTTAGGATCATACACTCTTCAAACAAATTAGTCTGATACCATTGATCCAAAACTTGAAAGTATTGGTTGAAGAATATTTTAAGAACACATAAATAATAATTATATTTTTGAGAAAAGATGTTTTATTTCTCATAATTATAGATACAACATATGCGTATCCCTAGGAAGAAATGTCTATTTTCCTTTTTAGGCTAAATATCTATTTATAACTATTTTTTAAGGTAGGAGGAGGATGTGGAAGGTCACCAATCTCAAGGAAGATGAAATGGTTCAATTTACATGAATTACAACAATACATAATTTGAAAAATTACTATTTTTAGAAACTACTATTTTTAGACTTCACTACTAAAATTAAAATTTGGGTACTTCAATTTAGTTTTTAGGGGTCAAACCCCACTGATCAGAGCTCATGCCATCTTGCATATTTCCCCTCATTCTTATCTTTTTAATGGTTCAAATGGGGAGTCAAAAGGAGATATGGTACAATAATTATGGCTCTCAAAAGTTTTACCACTAATTGGGGTAGGACCGTCACCCAAATTGTCTCCTTAAGTGTTGCCTAGATCATTACTTGAAGTGTTATCCAAATCATTCCTCTTTCCATGAGAAGCAATGGTCCCCATTACGTCAAGAGTATTTATCAAGTGTGGAAATTGTGTCTTAATCTAATTCTCATCCACTAGAGCAAACTCTACACATCAAGCTCACCAATATACAATTGCTTTGTTATGACTGAAGTGTTTAATAGAGGTGGAAGATATGGAATGGCTACATCATTTGGTGTCATGGGTTAGAACCTAACGTATACCTAAAATGGACTATGCTTTATGGAGTTATGTAAGGTCTGATTATTTACCATTTCTATCTAACCATCAATCTATGGATGGAAGGCCATGAACTTCATTAGCTTGGTATCCATTTTCTTCTATTGTTATATTGATTATGTAGTTAGGGATGCAACATCAACCCTTTTGGATTTCTATGGCTTGAACACTACGAGAACAAATTTTTTGGCACTAATCAAGGAGACAGATGTGGAAGGTGGTACCTTGAGTACCCTATAACACTACATTCCAAGAGTGAGGGTGATCCTTTGGGTTCTTTATTTATAGATGCCATGTCACTCATACATGACTGGCTAACCAAGGAGTACACCACAAACATCCAAGTTGACCACATCATATAAGACCTAATCTTAGAAAGGTTTTATTAAATATGAAAGAAGACACTAGTGGGTAACATAGAGGTTTCTCCTTAGACTCAAACATCTAATACTATATGGCTTTGGGTGAGGCTTCATGGATATATATAGACTTTTCACAACATTAAGAATGAAATATAGAGGCTTACATTTCACCCATAACATAGAGTAAAATAACCTTTCTTTGTTATTTGGCCTTTCTTCATGGGTCTATGATGAAGTAATGATGGCATCAAACTCAACATCTACAATATATTCTTCATCCTCTTCGACTACAGGGTGTGTATGAGGCAGAGCAGTGGATGTTAAGGATTATGACTCAAAAAGTAGGGACTTGATGGCTTGACATTCCTCTTTAGAGTGAGTTCCACTTTTGTGATAATCACTCCATTTCCCAGTATTTCCCTTCTGAGGTTGCTTATCTTGGAATTTCCTTTTCCATTTAGAAGGTTGACTCTTCATATTCATTCTTTCATGCTTCTGTTCAATCTTCACCATGAATTTGTATGCTTCATCGAGGACTTACAAATTAAAGAGTTTCATTTCCCCTTATATGTACCATTGTATTCCACCATATTATTTGAGAACCTTATGTTTTTCACTTTCCTGGATACCCAATCTCATAGATAGGGAATGAAAAATGGTAGTGTAAACTTAAATAGACTATTCCTTACCTTGGCAAAGTTGTTTTCATTGTATATACATATCATCATATCCTCTAATGGGGTAGTATTCTTTCTTTAAAACTTATATGAAATCATTTTAGGTAGGTTCTACCTCAAGGCCAATATCATCCATATTGAACCTCTTCTTGTATACTTCCCACCAATTTTTGATAGGCAATGATGCTTTCAAAAGAGCAAAAGTAATCTTCTCTTCATCGATGAATTTATTTACAAAAAAATAAGAAGATAATTGATCCAACAAATTTTCTACTACATCAGCATTTATTTTGCCTTAAAATGTAGGGATATCAAAATTCACCTAAACCTTGAAGGGTGTTGGGGCACTGAAAGGACATGGGGGTGTAGATGAGGAGCTAGAGTTTCCTATCAAGATTTATTGGAGAATTTGGGTGAATTATTGTAGCATCTATATTTCCTATTACTAGAAGGATTTACTCACCATTTCATTGAAAGGATTGGATTTCTTGGTGTTATCTTCCATTTGAGGTCATTTGGAGTGAATAGGTAAATAGTCTACTAGATCTTTTATTTTCCACCCAAGCTTCTTGTAGTCTAACGTCATCCTCAAAATCGTACACTCTTAAGATAAACTAATATGATACCACTTATCCAAAAATCAAAAGTATTAGTTGAAGAATATTTCAATAACACACAAATAATAATGCTAACTTTGAGAAGAGATATTTTATTTCTCAAAATTATAGATACAACATATGCCTATCTCTCGAAAGAGATGTCTATTTTATTTTTTAGGATACATATATATTTATACCTATTTTTGAAGGTAGAAGGAGGATGTGGAATGTTACCAATATCAAGGGAAATGAAATGGTTTGACTTCCATGAATTACAACAATACAAAATTTGAAAAATTACTATTTTTAGAAACTTACTATTTTTAGACTGCACTACTAAAATTAAAATTTAGGGTACTTCAATTTGGATTTTAGGGCTCAAAACCCATTGAATGAAATCTCATGCCATCTCACATATTTTAATTCATTATTATCTTTCCAATGGTTCAAATGGGGATTCAAATAGAGCTATGGTGTAAAAGTCATGGCTCTCAGAAGTTCTACCACCAATTAGGGTAGGACCATCACCTGAATTATCACCTGAAGTGGTGTCTAAAACATTATTTGAAGTGTTGTATAGATCATTTCCTCCCTATTTAAGAGTCAATTTCATCATTAAGTCAAGATTAATTATCAAGTGTGGTATTTGTGTCTTGATTTGATTCTCATCTACTAGAGCAAAACTCTATATATCAAGCTCACTAATGTCTAGTTGTTCTGCTATGACTAAAGTGTTCAATAGAGGTGGATGATATGGAATGGATACACAATTTAGTGTCATGGGTAGGAACCTAACACATAATTAGAATGGATTATGATTTTTTGGAGCTATGTAGGGCCCAATTGTTCACCATTTCTATCTAAACATCAATCTATAAATGGAAAGCTGTGAACTTCCTCAGTTTGGTATCCATTTACTTCTATTATTATGTTGATTGTGTAGTTAGGGTTGCAACATCAACCCTTTTGGATTCTTATGGCTTGACCATAATGAGAATAAATTTCTCATCACTAATCAAGGAGATAAATGTGAAAGGTGGTACCTGGGGTACCCTGTAACATAGGCTTCCAAGAGTGAGGGTGATCCTTTAGGTTCTTGATTCATAGATGCCATGCCAATCATACATAAATGGCTAACCAAGGAGTACATCACAAACATCTAGATTGACCACTTCACACAATACCTCATCTTGGAAAGGTTTTATTGCATATGAAATAAGACACTGGTGGGTGACATGGAGGTTTCTCCATGGACTGAACCATCCAATACTATATGGATTTGCATGAGGCTAAGTGGATGGATTTAGAATTTTCACAATATTAGTAGAGATTAAATTATTTTGACTCCCACTATGAATAATGAAATGTAGAGGCTTAAATTTCACCCATAAATTAGAGTAAAACAACCTTTCCTTGTCATCTAGTCTTTCTTTATGGGTTTTTAAAGAGGAAATGATGGCATCAGACTCAACATCTACAATATCTTCTTCATCCTCTTTAACTGTAGGTTGTGTATGAGGCAAAGTAGTAGATGTTGAGGATTGTGACTTAGAAATTAGGGACTTGATGGCTCCACATTCCTATTTATAGTGAGTTCCACTTTTTTGGTAATCACACCATTTCCTAGACTTTCCCTTTTAGGATTGGTTATCTTGGAATTCCTTTTCCATTTTGAAGGTTAACTCCTCATTTTCTTTCTTTCATGCTTCTAGTCAATCTTCATCATGAACTTGTATGCTTTATCAAGGGTTTCCAAATTGAAGAGTTCCATTTCCCTGTGTATTTACCATTATAATCCACCATGGTATTTGAGAACCTTGTGTTTATCACTTTCCTGGATGCCCAATCTCACACACATGGAATGAAAAATGTTAGTGTAATCTTGAATAGATTGTTCCTTACCTTGGTGAAGTTATTGCCACTATATATATAGATAATCATATGCTCCAATGGGGTAGTATTATTCCTTTACATCTTCTATGAAATCATTTTAGAGAAGTTCTGCCTTAAGGCTAATATCATCCATACTAAACCTCTTCTTTTAGACTTCCCACTAATTTTTGATAGGCAATGATGATCTCAAAAGAATAAAAGTGATCTTCTCTTCATCAATGAATTTATTGATATAAAAATAGGAAGACCATTGATCCAACTAATTTTCTACTACATCAGCATTGATTTTACCTTCAAATGTAGGGCTATAAAAATTCACCTCAACCTTGAAGGGTGTTGGGGCACTAAAAGGACATGGAGGTGCAGATGAAGAGCCAAAATTTTCCATTAATATTTATTAGAGAGTTTGGGTGAATTGTTTTAGTATTTGTGCTTGCTACTGCTAGAGGGATTCAATCACCATTTCCTTAAAAGGATCATATGTTTCAATGTTGTCGATCATTTGAGGTCATTTGGAGCAAATAGGTGGATTGTCTATTGGATCTTGTATTTTCCACCCAAGATTTTTGTAGTATGACCTCATCCTCAACATCATACACTCTTAAGACAAACCACTCTGATACCACTAATCCAAAACTTGAAATTATTAGTTGAAAAATATTTTAAGAACATATAAATAATAATTCTATCTCTGAGAAGAGATGTTTTATTGCTCAAAATTATAGATACAACATATGCTTATCTCTAAGAAAAGATGTCTATTTTCCTTTTTTGGATAAATATCTATTTATACCTATTTTTTAATGAAGGTGGAGGATGTGTAAGGTTACCAATCTCGAGGGAGTTGATTTTGACTTTTATGAATTATAATAATATAAAATTTAAAAAATTACTATTTTTAGACTACACTACTAAAATTAAAATTTGGGTCACTTCCATTTGGTTTTTAGGGGTCAAAATCCATCAAAAATAGTTCTTACCATCTCACAGTGTTCCCCTCATTCTTATCTTTCCAATGATTCAAACAGGGAGTCAAACAGAGCTATGGTTTAAAAGTTATGGCTCTCAAAAGTTTTACCACCAATTGGAATAGGACCATCCCATGAATTATCACCTAAAGTGTTACCCAGATCATTGCTTGAAGTTTTAGCTAGATCATTCCTCCCTCTTTGAGAAGTAATGGTCCCTATTACATCAAGAGTCATTATCAAGTGTGAAAGTTGTGTCTTGATCTGATTCTCATCCACTAGATCAAAACTCTATAGATCAAGCTCACTAATGTCCATTTGTTCTGCTACAACTAGAGTGTTCAATAGAGGTGGATGCTATGGAATGGTACATCATTTTGTGTCATGGGTTAGAACCCAAAGCATACATGGAATGGAATGTGATTTATGGATCTATGTAGGGGTTGATTGTTCACCATTTATGTTTGACCATAAATCTGTGGATGGAAGGCCATGAACTTCCTCAACTTGGTATTGATTTGCTTCTATTATTATGTTGATTGTATATTTAGGGATACAACATTGGCCCTTTTAGATTTTTATGGCTTTACCACCATGAGAATAAATTTATTGGCACTAATTAAGGAGATAAATGTTGAAGGTGGTACTTTAGATACCCTGTAGCACTGTGTTTCAAGAGTGAGGGTGATCCTTTAGGTTCCTGATTCATAGATGCCATGTTAATTATACATGAATGGCTGACCAAGGAGTACATCACAAACATCTAGATTGACCACGTCACACAAGATCTCATCTTGGAAAGGTTTTATTGCGTATGAAATAAGACACTAGTGGGTGACATGGAGGTTTCTCTTTGGACTCAACCATCCAATACTGTATGGTTTTAGGTGAGGCTTCATGGACAGATTTAGACTTTTCATAACATTAGTAGAGATTAAATTATTTTGACTTCCACTATTAAAAATAAAATGTAGAGGCTTACCTTTCACCCATAACTTAGAGTGAACAACCTTTCCTTATCATCTATCCCTTTTTCATGGGTCTATGATGAAGCAAAGATGGCATTAAGCTCATCATCTATAATATCTTCATCTTCTTCAACTATAGGGTGTGAATGAGGTAGAGTAGTAGATTTTGAAGATTGTTACTTAAAAATTAGGGACTTGATGGCTCAACATTCTTCTTTGGAGTGAGTTCTACTTTTGTGGTAATCTCATCATTTCCCAGTCTTTCCCTTTTGGGGTTGCTTATCTTGGAATTCTCTTTTCCATTTTGAAGGCTAACTCTTCATATTTTTTATTTCATGCTTTTGCTCAATCTTCACCATGAACTTGTATGCTTCACCAAGGGTTTTCAAATTAAAGATTTCCATATACCCCTATATGTACCATTGTAGTCTACCATAGTATTTGAGAACCTTATGTTTCTTACTTTTTTGATGCCCAATCTCACAAAGAGGGAGTGAAAAATGTCAATGTAATCTTGAACAAATTATTCCTTACCTTGGTGAAGTTTTTGCCACTGTATATATAGATCATCATATGTTATAATGGGGTAGTATTCTTCCTTTATAACTTATATGAAATCATTCCAAGTAGGTTCTTCCTCAAGGACAATATCATTTGTACTGAACCTCTTCTTGTACACTTCCCACCAATTTTTGATAGATAATGATGCTTTCAAAAGAGAAAAAGTGATCTTATTTTCATCAGTGAATTTATTTATAAAAAAATATGAAGACAATTAATCCAACCAATTTTTTACTACATCAACATTGACTTTGCCTTCAAACATAAGGATATCAAAACTCACCTAAACCTTGAAGGGTGTTGGGGCACTGAAAGAATGTGGGGGTGCAGATAAGGAGCAAGAATTTTCCATCAAGATTTGTTAGATAATTTAGGTGAATAATTCTAGCATCTATACTTGCTAATGCTATAGGGCTTCATTCACCATTTCCTTGAAAGGATCAGATGTCTCAGTGTTTTCCACCATTTCAAGTCATATAGAGAAAATATGTGGATAGTCTGTTGCATCTTGTATTTTCCACCCAAGCTTCCTATAGTTTAACCTCATCCTCAAGATCATACACTCTTGAGACAAATTGATCTGATATCACTGATCCAAAATATGAAAGTATTGGTTAAATAATACTTCAAAAACACATAAATAATAATGTTATCTCTAAGAAGAGATGTTTTATTGCTCAAAATTGTAGATACAATATATGCCTATCTCTAAAAAGAGATGTCTATTTTCATTTTTAGGCTACATATCTTATTATATCTATTTTTAAAGGTAGGAGGATGTGCAACGTCACTAATCTCAAGGGAGACGAAATGATTTAAATTCCATGAATTAAAACAATACATAATTTGAGACATTACTATTTTTAGACTACACTACTAAAATTAAAATTTATGGCACTTTCATTTGATTTTTAAAGGTAAAATCCCATTGAGCAAAGATCATACCATATCATGGAATTCCTCTCATTCTTAACTTTCCAATGATTCAAATATGGAGTCAAATGGAGCTATGGTGCAAAAATTATGGCTCTCAAAAGTTTTACCACCAATTGGGGTAGGACTGTCACCTAAAGTGTTGCCCAAATCATTACCTAAAGTGTTGTCTAGATCAATAGGCATAGTGAAAAATGAGGAGGCACATCAAGGATCAATACATCTTGAACCATTAAAGCACTAGGACAAGTATGAAAGGTCAAGTTAAGGTTCTTGATGATACTATATGGATTGGTAGAAGAACCATCAAATTATAGAAATCCTTCAGAATATAGCTCATACTTTAGACCAAGCTAGTTTGCTATAGACTTTGGCATTATTGACATGCTAGTCCCACTGTCTACCAAGAAATTATGAACTAAAGAGTCACAAATGATTATTTAAATGTATAAGGGATGAGGTTTGACCACCTTACCTGGTTACCCTTCATTTGGTCCTTTGGTTACATTGGTGAGAACCACATTCTCCTTGACTAGTGGTTTTTTAGAAACATTGATTATTGACAACCCTTCTTGGAGGATGTTTACCTAAACAGGCATGGAGAACATATCCCACATTGGCACACTTACATTGGACCTTTTAATTTTTTATATAATTTTTATGGGTGAACCACCCACTTTTGGTTGTGCATTAAGAGCCATAAATGCACCTTGAGTTTGTGAGTTTTGGGGAATAAAGACATTCCCTTGGTTCTGATTCTTTGGAACAATTGGAACCCTTGGAACAGAGTAGGTCCATCTAGATTTTATATTGAAGGAGTAATGGTAGGATGATCTTTGAATGCTTCATGGTTACCATCCATGTTCTTTCTTTTAAACCTTATATTTATTATTACTAGAATGAATGCCTAGCTAAAACTAGCCTAATAGTTGAGTACATAACACTCTTCTTACTCATAATTCACCATTGTAACACCTAACTAGCTTGGTCTTTGATTAGGTTTTTGACCTTTTTGAGTCTCTTTTTGTTTTATCATCAAGGTAGCTTTGTGTTCTAAGCCACAAGATCTTGACTGTATGCATAATTGATAGCCTGTTGCCATTGATCATTGAAAAATTGAGTGAAATCAATGTTTGGGACATTGGATTGCCTAAAATATGGTTCCAAGGTATCATGCCCTCAACTTCTTAAGCAACATTATTCTAAATAGGGACCAAAGTGTTGAAAGTTCTTGAAACATTTGTAATGTAGTTGCTCTATCTATTATAGCTAGGTTTCCCTTATCATTGGCTTTGACCTTAGCTTTGGCTTTAGATGCTTCCTTTGTAGGGTGGCATATTTTCTTGATAAGATTGATATTGAGTTTGATATGAGGTTTGATAAGGCCTATTGAAAGCTTGATACCTTTTAACATTTTCTAGTTAATTTACCAAGGATTGAAATATACCCTTAAGCTCTTGAAAGTTATTTTGATCTTGGGAATCATTAGATCTACTAGGGGAAGCCTTTTCTTACCTAGGTGAAGGTATATAAATAATTATAGGAATAGGAGTAATGACATCAAGGGGATGAATAGAAAAAGGGGATGGTATGATCTCAAGGAATAAAGGCATTAGTGATCTAGGTGTAAGCTTGTCAACCTACACCAAACAATTTTTTGCTCTGATTACCACCTCATATGTATTTGGAAATGTGTTCCCTCCTATAGACTAGATCATTACTACAATGTCACTATTAAGGTATTTCAAATAGTTTAGTAAGACCAAGTTAGGGGTAGGCATAATAGAGATTGGAAATATATCCTAAGTATTTTAGAACTTGTTATCACTCTAGAGTGCACCCTATTTGAAGATGTGCAAAGAGCACCCTCATTCTAGCTGATACAATTGGAACTTATCAGAGTGTGACTCTATGATGAGAAGAACCTCCAAAGAGGATTGGTTTCCTTTAGAATATCAATTATATCTAAACTACTATGGTTTCTTGGGGTGAAAAGAGAAGAGAAACTAAACAAAAATCCTAATTATAGGGGTGATAAACCTAAATTTTTCATATTCTCTAAAGTTACTAAAATGAATGCACACATATAAGCAATAAAAATCCCTATTTTTGTCCTTAATCATAAATATTTTAGATGAAGGGTTGAAAACATCTTCAAATGACCTATGAAAGGTGAGATAGAGAGAGATAGGTGAGGAAGGGACCTGATAAAAGGAGATAAATATCACTTATATGATAATAAAAAATTAAAAACACACTAATCTCTATAAAAACTTAGATACAAAATAAAATATTTTTTATTGATGTATGCTCTAGATTACAATTTCTCTTCATCTCCATCAATTATATCAAAAATGGCTTGAAAAAGCCAATAAATATGTCTTAAACCCTAATTATAGCCAAAGTGGAGATAAAAATGGGAAGGGTTTATCTTGGTTGATTAAATAAAGATATAAATCCATTTAAAAAATTTATAATATTCAATAAAAGCTTCTCCCCTTACAAAATTTGCATGTTTTTTCCAAACTTAGCATAGGAATATGGTGGGCCCATTGAAAAGTTAATATTTAAAATAAACATTACACTCTCCAAAATTATCCAAACATGAATGAATCCAATTTTGGCATGGAAGGGATGAGGTGGGCCCAATATGAAAAGTGAAATATTATTTGTATGGAATGATACACCAATCTTCAAAGGAAAACTCCACTTTACATGCATGGAAACCAATAGTGTAAGTGGCTAGCTTTGACAAGTCAACTAAAACTCAAATCCATATTGCATGAGATGATGTTACACCAATAATTAGGTGAATAAATTTAGTTTGAGAAGTGTTGAAATCCTTTAATTAACAAGATAAAAAAGAATAGATGTGGCACTTTAACAATAAGTCAATTCAAACTCAAGACCAATCAACTTCAAATAGCCTCTACTTGCATAAAAATGAACCCTTGAAGGGTGAGATAAGCATGAGATCCTCATGAAATATTATAAAAGTGGTGTACAAACTCAGAGTGAACTCCTTGAATAGTCATCTAATGCCAAACTTTACTTAGCCTTTTGAACAATTAAGCCTACTAGACTAGTTAAGCCAAATAGGTTCATTTTGAAAACTTGGACACCATGAAACCTAAATAAGAATTCATGAAACTTGAAAAAAAAAATTACACCTGAAAAATAATTCTTCATCAACAAAGTTATGATTTTGATGAGAAAAACTTTGCCAATTGTCAACAGGTTTGACTAGGCCCATTTTATTAAAAATTCCAGTAGACTAGCCATTTTTCTTGAGCTAGTAGGGGTACCTCTAGGATGATTTATGACCAAATTAAGATTTTAAGATGAATAAAAAGTTCTAATGTTTGATCTCTAATGATTATATTATTTGAAATTTACCTATACTTCATTTTACACATTTTTTTCCACAAAAAAAATGATTACGACCTCATCTATACAAATCTATGCATTAAATTTACATTTATGGAATAATATTATAGTTTACTTGACATTTTAAAAGGTTTTAGGTTGATCCATTTTGATTTTATTTCAATAAAATCCAATTTTCTCAGAACTAATTTTTAAGTTGCTTAGGAAGGTTCTGGAGCTGGAACTTCAAACTAATGATTCATGAGGTACAGACCTCAAAATCTCAAAATTATTCCATTGATACATATAAATTTTACCCCTATAACATCATTGAAAATATTGGGCTCCCATTCATAATATATGAAAATTTACCATGTAAATGAAAATTGCCTACGGGGTTTAGATTGCATTCTGGGCTACCTACGCTCTTAGTGATTGTTTATAAATCAAAGATCCTAAATTGATCTCAAATTTTCATGAATTATAATTAAATAGGGGTAATAAAAACATAATAATATATTTTGGACAAAATCTACATGTGGTGAACAAAATGAGCATCTAGACAGGTGGCTTGGAAGGATCTCTAATCCTGCAAAAAGGGAAAAACTTCACTAAAATGAAAATATTTTATTCCAAGATTCTTAAATCCTTAAAAATAATTATGGTACATTTAAAATTCTAAAAAAACCCTCTAAAATTCATTTTTTCATGAAAATTCAAAAAAACCCCTTTTGGTCTTTATGTTTATTTGCTTGCATAAGCCTGTATGATCATGGTTTACATAAAATTTGAAGTTATAATACTCCTAAAAGTCCCCATTATTATTTAAAAACATCATAAATTTCTCTTAAATCTTTTACCTAAAGCTAAGAAGCTTATGTAGCACTTTAGAATGAAGCATGCTCCAATGGTGACCTCAAACGGATAGGCTAAGGTCTGAGACAAAAAAAACAAAATGTTAACTTATCCAATGGCCATTAAATTTTTTCTTATAATTATCCAACTTATGATGACCTTATGTACAAAATTTTAAGTCTTAATTCCACCTGTAGCTCACAAAATCTTTAATTTTCTCTCAATTTTGACCTCTATGCATGGATTGTCTGCATTTTTTACTAATTTTTCATGTTTTGGAGGTGATTTTAATGGATTTTGGATGTTTTAAAATCAAATTCATCTTAATTTATCTCAATAGACTCCTCAATATTTTTGAAATAACCTCTACCCATGTTTATAAATATATCAAGACCTCCAAACAAGTAATTAAGCCTATCAAATGACTGTTCTTTAGTGTTCATTAGGTTGTTGATGTAGATTGAAAATTTTTAGTGACTAATACATCTTATTTGGGTGATAAAATACCATTCAAATAAAATTCATCCTCTCCATACATCTCCACTATAGCAATTTGACTCAAACCCAAGCTTTAGGCCTTCAACTAGGTACAATTCTGTACAATGGCCTATGTACCTAGCTATATGGTAATTTTAGATTTAATTTATGAATAACTAATGATATTTTAATAATTTTATTCCCCAAACTCTTCTTAATTTATATTAAATAACCCTATAATAATTTCTCACATTTATTCTTGCTTCATACCTGTGGTGTGACTGTGTGTCTTTAAGGTAGTAAATATAGGCCTTTAATGTATGGTGCTGTAGTATTAGGTGTTGGAAACTCATTTGATAAAAAAAAAATCATTCCACTAATCTTGAATGCTCATATATACCTCATGATCCACTACACTAGTAAGAAGGCCTAAACAAACCATTACATGGAAAAACCTTTCATTGGATGACTACAGGCCATCATTAGCATGGTTTTAAGTGGGTATTTATTGAATAAACCATATTGAAACCTTTGATATAAATTTTAAATTGAGAGATAATATTAAATTTTCAACCTCAATGACACTTATGTCTTGCTAATCAAAAATGACCTTCTTTAAGGTCAAAGGCCATTCTTATTGCTTTTTAGGCTACCTTAAGAGGCACAGGCCTGTAGGTGAGTTTTGTAGCACCTGTAAGTGCATTTAACTATAGATACTATTTTTATATGTTTGATTTTCTATAGGATTATCCTCTCACTTTTTTGATACTAAGTCATTGCATTTAAAATATCATGAAAACCTCCATAAGCCTAAAAAAGCATTAAGCTACCAAAAGCTTGAATTAAAAAACATATCACTGTAGGCCTACTTGTTGTAGCTGATTAAATGATTCATTGTTTGAGAGCCTTATATGGTGACTTGATGATCATAATCAACATTTCCACTTTTATAATTCATTTAGGATCAAGAACGCTTCCCATAAGCCATTTTGCTCTTTTGTTGTCTATACCAATCATGGAAGTATCTTGCCCTTGAGTAGCAATAGGGTTCACTATGAGGTAAATGTAAGTGCCTCTTTTTGTCCTTCTAAAACGTCTTTTATCCTTAGAATGATTTTCCATTTGAAAATATTCATTAAAATGACAATATTAATGCCACTTTTGTCTTGATGCTAAATATATCCCCCTTTTATAATAGTTTTTGCACTAGGTATGACTATGTTTTCATACTTATTAGCCCTTGTACAGACTATGACTTGTAGGAGTTTAAAAGAGTTTGAAATAAAGATGAAAAAAAGGTGGTATGAGGTTCATGAAACTCACTTTTTAAAACAAACCATTTCACATATTCATAATCTCACAAAAGTGGTCAAATTTTTGATGTACATTTAAACCATTACCTTCCCCCTTATGTTTGTAGCTGTAGGTGGTCATTTTCCCCTTAAGGCCTATCTTGAAACTCAAATGTGCCATATTCTTCCTTTTTCATTATTTATTACTAAATTAAAACCTTGTGATGACCAAAATAGTCCCCTTGCTTTCAAAATCCCACCCTTCCTAGCTACAGACCCTCCTTGACTACAACACATACCTGTAGGTGTTCTTTTAGGGTTGTAGATGCACTTATCTTTCTATAAGCTCTTCTTTAAGAGCCTAAAAATGTCTATTTCTTATTGACAATTTTATGAAGTTATCTCTTGATTCTACATTCCTTTGGTTTTATCAATTGGCCTTTTGAGCCTAAAAGACCCTTTACTTAGCAAATAGGCCTTCCTTTAGCTGTGACATAGGCTTGTAGGGCTTCATAGTGGGCTGTAGGTCTTCTCCACCAACTGTAGTGTACTTATTGGCAATTGAACTTGAATGTGTTTCTAAATCCTTGAGGTTCATCACCTAAAATGGATAAATATCAACAAGATACTTCACCATTTGATAAAAAAAATCTCATCATTATCCCTAGCTACTAAATGATTGTCTTGTGCTGACCATGAGGGAACTTGGAAGAGTTTAAAATCTTGAGAAAAAAGTGTGAGGGTATCTTTTTAGTGTTTTCTAGAATCATATCCATAACATCATCCCTTTTCAATTTTAAAACCCTACAACCATCATGAAACCCTCTTGAACCCCCTGCCTCATAGCATGTTTGACTGTAGGGTTATAGTTGGTGTTGGCTGTAGGTACTCATCTAACCCTTATTTATCCTTTGAACTTGAGTTCATACTCCTTCCCTCAATCCAAGATTCATAAAATTACATAGTTAAAAAGTCTTCTATCCTTTAATGGTTATCTAGTAATTGTTCTTAAAATTTTATCCCTTTATCAATTAGACCTTCTTAGCTATGCAACAAGCCTTTAGGGAATCATAACTTCTTGATAGGTACAAAGGCTGTGAATTAGCCATGATGTCAATATAAAGATGTATCTACGAATAAAGGTGATTCATGATAGGTTACCAATCCATGCTCTCAATCTCTTACCATGATGATAAAACTCACAATGTCTAAACCTTGTTTAGTGTAGATGGTTGTATATATCATACTTGTATAGATTATGGCTTGTTCAAGCCCTTAAGGAATGTTAACAGGCAGATTTAGTCTTTATTTCCTAGAATTTTCATTGGTTAAAGAAACCACTTGTACTTAGTTCCTCATGTGGAGAACATTATTCTTGAAATTTTATGACTTAATTTGTTTTCTTGACTATATGTACCAATTGTAAGTCACTTGTAACTATATTTGATGCCAAGTTGTGCTTATATTCCCTTGACTATGATCATGGAGACTTTTCTTAACCATGATTCTTTTCATAACCATGATTATTGATCATATTATAGATTAAATAAGGTCTTCTTTGATTTTGAATCCTCATTTAATCCTCATGGCACCAATTCACCTTCCTGATTACACTCTACCTGCTAAGGTTGGTTGTAGCTTGTCATACTATATGGAGGGAATCTATATATGCTCTTAAGGGAGATCCAACACTTGATTTATCTTGATTCCTCTTTATGATTGCTTGATAACATCATACTTCGAACAAGGATTCCCATACATTTATGATTCTTTGGATTATATTACCATACCCCAATTGAGTTAGTTATTGATGTAGGTACATCATTCATGATTATTCTTGTGCCCTTGAATGTCTACCAATAGCTTCATGATGCTTATATTGTTCCTTGATCAACCTTTAGCTCCTTGATGGTGGTACTAGGATATGTAGATGAGATTAAGGATGGTAGATATGAATTATAGATGAAAAAAACATGGAGGGTAGGAGAAAAGGTAGAAAACATAGTGAGAAGACTGAATATGGTAGTGATATGGAGTGAGTGAGGTGGAGGTGAAAAAAAGAATTTAGAAGCATGATAAGACTAAGGCAAGGAGTTATAGACAAAATTGGAACATGATAATCATGCCATATAAAAAAAGTGACCATTATAGGAGATCTAATATTTGAGAATGAAACATGGTTTTCTTCAAAATCCTCAAAATATGCAAAAATTCCTTAACATATGCTAAACTAGCTCATTGAGACACTAGAAAGCATGAAGATAGCTTTCCTATCATGAAACTTGGAAAATATATGATATTTATTCATGGAAACCATGAAATATTAAATATAACCCTAAAAAACCAAATTCTTAACATTTTGATACTACCTTCTTCTTCTTTGACTGTACAACTCACCCTTGAAGCACATACTTCTTTTTCTTTGACTGGCTGAGTTTGAGGCCTCTTTTTGAACCTAAATTTAAATAATAAAACCTTTATAATACCATGTATAGATATATAAATTCCTTAATATTTTTTAACAATTTTAATTTCCATGAAACTCTACACAGGGGAGGATAAATTAGAGAAAAACAATTGCCTTTCTAGTTGCTACGTAGAATAATTTTCCCTAAATTCTATTGGATGGTTCATGAGTATGGAGAATATAATTGAGAAAACAATTATAAAATTAATAATACCTTTGAGTCTAATTTTTTCATCCCAAATTTGAGAGCTTTACCCTCTGCCAGTAGACCTTACCATAAAAAAACCTATAGGCATGTCACTCAGTGCCAATAAGCAAGAAATCAAAAGAAAGCTAATTTTGTGCCTATATGGATATGAAACTAATTGAAACTCCTAATGAAGATTTTATGTCTCTTGTAAATGACTTCCCCTACCTTGGCTTATATGGAACCATATGGATTCCATACTTCTCTTGCAAAATAGGTGAAAACAAGTTATTTCTTTCCCTTTAAAGGCAATTTTACACTCTCCACCACTTGGAATGGAATGTTGGAGAATAATTTCACGGAAACCATGGATATTTCATATTTTTTACCCTTTTAATTAGTAATTTGGCACATGGGAGGGGTAAAAGGGCCCTTTTTGGCTAAAATAAGATACCAAGAGACCTTTTAATGACTTGAAACTTTAAACTCAAGATATTTTAACCTTTTTACACATGAATAAATCTCTTTTGGCATAATTTGATAACTTTTTATAAATTTTAGATGATTTTTAACCCATTTTTTGACATTTTTGGCTAAAATTTACACTTTTAGGCCATAATTAACTAGTTTGACCAACTATATTGGGAGAATTGACCATTTTAGGGAAGTTTTAGATAATAGGGGTAGCAATTTGACCTTAATAGGCCAAATTACTAAAAAAATTTGTGACTTGTATGGTTTGACTAGCCTACTAGTCAAAATAACTTAGAACTCTGGCAAGGATAGAATCAAACAAGCACTAAAACTAGGACAACTTGCAGACCAATACACAATAGGATAAACAAACTCAACAAGAACATGTGCATGTATAAACTTAGAGGAAAAGGAAAAAAAACACAAAAAGGAAAAAACAATAGCGAAAGAATGTGTGAAAAATCACTTCGAGGAATGAAACTATAGCTAATTTATGTGCAAACTAACCTCTAGCTTGCTGGTCATCCTAGATCAAAAGGAAAATTATTAAGTACACTTCCATAATGAGATGGAAAATGATGTACTATATATTCCCCTACAAGCTTGGTGATTGAGAAATAAAAAATCTTCTTTTCTGACTCCTTTGGCATGCTCATATGTGGAATAATAAGAGAAAATTAACCTTTAATATAAACATACTCACTTGGTGGCTCCTTCTCCTTATCAAGCTCTATTTCTTCACAATCTGGTTGACTAATTTGAACACAAAATATATTTGTATTACCTTTTGGAAGCATACCTTTGTCTTTAGGTTCATCAAGAAGATGATAACCCATTCTGAAGATCTAAAACAAGTCCTTATCAATAATGAACTCTTGAGGTGGTAAAATTGAAGGGGTACCCACTCTTTTCTCTTTGATTGACTTGACAAGGATTCTCTATCTGGCTATAAACAAATAATAGTCCCCTTGGAGAAGAGTATATACTTCTCATAAAACTTTAAACAAGTCCTCCAAAGAGATTTATGGTTGATTATTAATCTTTGGTTGCTCCATAAATTGATCAATTTGATTAGCTACAACATCAATTTATTCATTTTCTTCATAATATGGCAGCTCTACTTCCTCAACTTCTTCATTAACACTTGCATCCTCAGCACATTCTTCTTGAAAATCAATTGAATCTATAATATCTTACCCTTCTTCCTTCTTTTTCATGTTGCTTTGAATGGATTTCCAAGATGAAAATGAGTTAGATTCTTGAAGAGGGAGGGAAAATACCTAAGTAGCTTTAGGTTGTCTTGAATGCATGATTTGGTTCCAAGATAGGAAAGATAAAGGCTCCTTTTTGATCATTTGATTATGTTTCTCCTCTTCTTTCCTTGTCTTCAACTCCAAATGTTTGATCTACTTATCAATATTCTCTTAGAATATCTTCTCTTTAAAGTGGTCAGTTATCTCAATAGAAGGTTGCCCCATATCAATCTCTTTATTTATTTGACACTTCTCTTGGACAGACCTCCGAGAAGGGATGGTGTGAGAAACACATGAAAAACTTGGAAAAATCAAAGGGACTCTTGGAATAATCTCCTGAAGAGGAATGGATGTCTTATAAGAAGGATATGGTGGAAAAAATGAAGATACATGGGACTGAGGACAATGTACCTACTACCCTTTAAGACTCCTAAGCTTATCTTCTATATTACAATAAAACCCCCAATATCCAACATACTATCTGAGAGATTTTGGTTATTTACCCTCTTAGTGGGTGTTCATTCTTCCTTCACTAGATGAAATGACTCCCTCAAGTGATGAATCACATGAGTAGTTATATCTTATCTATAATAGCTTCTTGAATACAACTCTAGTGTATGTTTGTCAAGGCTCACTAGAGTTTGTTTAAGTGTTGATATGGTTTGGATAGCTACAAAATGGCCATGATTAGATTGGCTAGATGGGTAGGATGGTTCATGATAGGGATAGTAAGGGGAAATATTATGATGGAATGGCTATTCAAAGGGAGGATCTAGGTTTTACTCTTTCATATATGATTGATATATATCCTCAAACTCATAGTGAGGATCATAGTGTGGTTGGTCATATTGATCATAGTGAGGTTTATATTGATATGTATAGAAATAATCAATTTGAGACCATTAGTAAGCCAAATTCTAAAATTAATCAATATTCAAATGAAACCTGATGTTCATAACCAGCTTTGAGTGCCTGAAAGTTGCACTGATATTTTGAATGCCTCTAAAAGCTAGTGTATAGAATGATGTCCTACTAGGCATGCCAAAAACTATTATCACTCTGGAGTGCACCCTATTTGAAGATGTTTAAATCACACCCTCACTCCATATGATACTATTGGAACTTCTTAGAGTGTGTATGACTCTGTGATGAGAAGAACCTCCAGAGAGGGTTGGTTCCCTTTAGATTTATCAATTATATATGAACTACTATGGTTTCTTGGGGTGAAAAGGGAAGAAAAACTAAAAGGAAATCCTAATTATAGGTGTGATGAACCTAATTGTTAATATTATTTGAATTTAATAAAATTAATGCACATATATAAGTAATAAAAATCCCTATTTGTATCCTTAAGAATAAATATTTTAGATGAAGGGTTGAAAACCTCTTCAAATGACCTACAAAAGGTGAGATAGAGAGAGATAGGTGAGGAAGGGACCTGCTAAAAGGAGATAAATCTCACTTATATGATGATGCACAATCAAAAACCCATCATTTTTTTTTCAAAACTTAGATATAAAATAAAATATTCTTTATTGATGTATGGTCCAAATTACAATTTCTCTTCATCTCCAACAATTATATCAAAAATGGATTAAAAAAGCCAATAAATATGTCTTAAATCGTAATGACAGACAAAGTGGAGATAAAAATGGGAATATTTAGTCTTTGTTGATTAAATCAATATCTAAATGCCTTTACAAAAATTAGAATATTCAATAAAATCTTATTCTCTTACAAAATTTTCATGCTTTTTCCAGACTTGGCATAGGAATATGGTGGGCCCATTGAAAAGTCAATATTTAAAATAATCATTACACTCTCCAAAAATATCCAAAAATGCATGAATACAATTTTTTCATGAAATTGATGAGGTGGGTCCAAGATGATAATTCAAATATTCTTTGCATGGAATGATACGCCAATCTTCAAAGGAAAACTCCACTTGGCATGCATGGAAACCAATAGTGTAAGTGGCTAGATTTGACTAGTCAATTGAAAACTCAACTTCATCTTTCATGATATGATGCTACACAAATCCTTAGGTGAATAAATTTAGTTTTAAAAAATTGGAAGTGTTGAAATCCTTTAATTAACAAGATAAATAAGAATAAATGTGGCACTTTGACAATAAATCAATTCAAAATCAAGACCAATCAACTCCAAATAGCCTCCACTTGCATGAAAATGAACCATTAAATATTGAGATAAACATTATATCCTCATTAAATAATATAAAATTAGGTTATAAACTCAAATTGAACTCTTTGAGCAGTCATCCAATGCCAAACTCCACTTAGCCTTTTGAACAATTAAGCCAAATAGACTAGTTAAGCCAAATAGGTTCATTTTGCAAACTTGGACACCATGAAACCTAAATAATAAGTCATGAAACATGAATTAACAACAAATTAAACCTGAAAAATAATTATTCATCACCAAAGTTATCATTTTGACAAGAAAAACTTCACCAATTAGTCAATAGGCTTTACTAGGCCCATTTTATTCAAAATTTCAGTAGACTGGCCATTTTGCTTGAGCTGGTAGGGGAACCTTCAGGATGATTTATAACCAAATAAATATTTTAAGGTGAATAAAAAGTTATAATTTTTTATCTCCAATGATTATATTCTATTAAATTTCCTTGTACTTCATTTTACATGTTTTTTCCATTAAAAACATGATTTATGCCCTCATCTGTACAAATCTATGCATTAAACTTACATTTATGAAATGATATCAGAGATTAATTGATTTTTTAAAATTTTTTAGGTTTATCCATGGTGATTTTATTTCAATAAAATCCACTTTTCTCAAAACTAGTTTTTTAAGGTGCTTAAGAAAGTTCTAAAGCTAGAACTTCAAACTGATGATTCATGAGGTACAAACCTCCAAATATCAAATTGATTCCATTTATGTGTATAAGGTTTAGCCCTATGACATCCTTGAAAATATTGGGCTCCCATAAAAAATATATGAAAAGTTACTACATGAACAAAAATTGCTTGTGAGGTTTAGCATACATTCTAGGCTGCCTATGCTCTTAGCGATTATTCATAAATAAAATCCCCTAAAATAATATCAATTATTCATTAATTATAATTAAATACTGGTCCTAAAACCATACTAATATTATTTGGACAAACTCCACAAATGGTGAACAAAATGAGCATCTAAACAAGTGGCTCGAAAGGATGTCTAGACTAAAAAAAAGTGAAAAACTTCACTAAAATTAAAATATTTTCTTCTAAGCTTCTAAAATATTGAAAAAATAAATATGGGACCTATATCATTCTATAAAAACACTCTAAAAGTCATTTTCCATGAAAAAAAACCATGTTGGCCTATATGCTTGTTTGCTTGCATAAGCCTGTATAATCATGGTTTTCATAAAATTATAAGTTTTTACACTCATAAAATGTCTTATTATGATTTAAAAACATCATCCCATGCTTTTTAGTCTTTTACTTGAGCTTAGAAGCTTATGTAGCACTCCAAAATGAAGCATGCTCCAATGGTGGCCTCAAACGGACAGGCTAAGGTCTGAGACAAAAAATATATATTTAAAATTATCCCATGGCCATGAAATTTTGTCATATGGCTTTATAACTTATGATGACCCTATGTAAAAAATTTTAAGTCCTAATTACACCTGAGCTCCCAAAATCTTTAATTTTATCTCAATTTTGACCTCCATGCATGGACTATCTACATTTTTGATTGAGTTTTCATGTTTTGGAGGTAATTTTCATGGATTTTGGATGTTTTCAAGATAAAATTCATATTTATTTAGATTAACAGACTCCTCAATATTTTTAAAATAACCTCTACCCCTATTTACAAACATATCAAGACCTCCAAACAAGCAATTAAGCCTATCAAATGACTATTCTTTAGTGTTCATTGGGTTTTTGTTGTATTTGGATCATGTTTAGTGACTAGTCCATATTATTTATGTGATAAAACACCATTCAAATTAAATTAATCCTCTCGACACATCTCCACTATGGCAATTTGACTCAAACCCAAGCTTTAGGCCTTCAATTAGGTACAATTCCATATAATGGCATGTGTACCTAACTATAGATGGTCCTTTGAGAGTTAATTGATGACTCACTGATAATCTTGTCATCATTTTCTTCCCCATACTCATCATAATTGATAATAAACAACCCTATAGTAATTTCTCACCTTTGTTCTTGCTTCATACCTATGGTGTGAATGTGTGTCTTTAAGGCTGTAGATATAAGCCTTTGATGTATGGTGATGTAACATTAGGTGTTTCAATTCTTTTTTTCAAAAAAAAACATTCATTCCACTGATCTTTAATTCTCATATATCCCTCATGATCCACTACACTAGTAAGAAGGCCTAAACAAACCATTACATGGAAAAACCTTTCATTGGATGACTGGATGCCATCATTAGCATGGTTTTAAGTGGGTATTTCCTGAATAAACCATATTAAAACATTTTATATACCTTTTCTATTAAAATATAATATGAAATTTTCAACCTCAATGACAGTTATGTCTTTCCAATCAAAATTGACCTTCTTTAACCTCAAAGGCCATTCTTATTGCTTTGTAGGCTACATTAAGAGGCACATACCTATATGTGAGTTTTTGTAGAACGTGTAAATGCATTTAAATGTAGATACTATTTTGATATGTTTGATTTCTGATAGGATTATCCTCTCACTTTTTTAATACTAAGTCATTTCATTTAAAGTATCATGAAAACCTCCATAAGCCTAGAAAAGAATTAAGCTACCAAAAGCTTGAATTGAAAAACACAGGTCTATAGGCCTACTTATTGTAGATGATTGCAAGACTTAGTGTTTTAGAGCCTTATATGGTGCCTTGATGATCATAGTCAACATTTCCACTTTTATAAAGGAATTTAGGATCAATAAACCCTCCCATAAGCCATTGTGCTCTTGTATTGTCTGTACCAATCATAGAAATATCTTGCCCTTGAGTAGCTATAGGGTTTCACTAAGAAGTAATTATACGTTCCTCTTTTTGTTCATATAAAACCTCTTTTATCCTTATAATTATTTTCCATTTTAAACTCTTCATGAAAATTAAAATCTTAATTCCATTTTTATCTTTATGTTAGATATAGCCCCCTTTTGTCACAGTCTTTGCACTAGGCCTGACCGTGTTTTCATACTTATTAGCCCTTGTACAGACTATGAATTGTAGGAGTTCAAAAGAGTTTGAAATAAAAATTGAAAAAATGTGGTATGAGGTTCATGAAACTCACTTTTTAAAACAAACCATTTCACATAGTCATAATCTCACAAAAGTGGAAAACTTTTTGATGTACATTCAAACCATTACCTTCCCCTTTATGTTTGCAACTATAGGTAGTAATTTTCACCTTAAGGCCTATATTAAAACTCAAATGTGCCCTATTATTTATTTTTAATTATTTATTACTGAATTAAAACATTGTGATGACCAAAATAGTCCCCTAGCTTTCAAAATCCCAACCTTCCTAGCTGCAGACCCTCCTTGATTGCAACACAAACTTGTAGGTGTTCTTATAAGGTTGTAGATGCACTTGTCTATCTATTATCTCTTATTTAAAAGCCTAAAAATTTCTCTTTATTTTTGATCATTTTATGAATTTTTCTCTTGATTATAAATGCCTTTGGTTAGATCAATTGACTATTTAAGCCTAAAAGACCCTTTACTTAGCAAATAGGCCTTCTTTTAGATATGACACAAGCTTGTAGGGCTTCATAGTGGGCTATAGGTCTTCTCCACTACCTGTATTTTACTTCTTGGCTATTGAAATTGAATGTTTTTCTAAATCCTTGAGGTTCATCACCTAATATGGATAAATATCAACAAGATACTTCACCATTTGACAAAAAAAAATCTCCTCACTATCCATGGCTACTAAATGATTGTCTTATATAGACCATGAGGGAACTTGGAAGAGTTTTAAAGCTTGAGGTGAAAGTTTGAAGGTATCATGTTAGATTTTGCTAGCATAATAGCCAGAACATCATCCCTTTGCATGTTTAAAACCCTACAACTATCATGAAACTGTCTTGAACCCCCTGTCTCATAGCATGCTTGATTGTAGGGTTATAATTAGTGTTGGTTGTAGGTACTCATCTAACCCTTATTTATCCTTTAAACTTGAGGTCATACTCCTTCCCTCAATCCAAGCTTCATAAAATTGCATAGTTCAAAAGTCTTATATCCTTTAATGGTTAGCTATTAATTGTTCTTAAAATTCTATCCCTTTATTAATTAGACCTTCTTGGCTATGCAACAGGCCTGTAGGGCATCATAGCTTCTTGATAGGTAAAAAAGCTACCAATTAGCCATGATGTCAATACAAAGATGTATCCAAGACTAACGGTGATTCATGCTAGGTTATCAATCCATGCTCTCAAGATCTTACCATGATGATAAAACTCATAATGTCTAAACCTTCTTTAGTTAGATGGTTGTATATATCATACTTATATAGATTATGGCTTGTTTAAGCCCTTAAGGAATGTCAAAAGGTAGATTTAGTCTTTATTTCCTAGAATCTTCATTATTTAAATAAACCACTTGCACTTATTTCCTCATGTGGAGAGCATTATTCTTGATATTTTATGACTTCATTTATTTTCTTGACTATATGTGCCTACTGTAAGTCACTTGTAACTATATTTGATGCCTAGTTGTGCTTATATTCCCTTGACTATGATCATGGTGACTTTTCTTGTTCATGATTATTTTCATAACCATGATTCTTGATCATATTAGAGCTTAAATAATGTCTTATTTGAATTTGAATTCTCATGGCACCAATTCACCTTCTTGATGGCACTCTACTTTCCAAGATTAGCTATAGCTTGTCATACTATACCAAAGTAATATGCATATGCACTTAAGGGAGGTGCAACACTTAATTTATCTTAATTCCTCTTTATGATTGCTTGATACCCTCATAGTTCCAAAAAGGTTTCCCATACCTTGATGTTTCTTTGGATTATATTACCATACCCCAACTAAGTTAGTTATTGATGTAGGTACAACATTCATGATTATACTTGTGCCCTTGAATGCCTACCAACAGCTTCATCATGCTTATATTATTCCTTGATCAACCTTTAGATATTTGATGGTGGTGCTAGGACATGGATATGAGATTAAGGATGGTAGGTATGAATTATAGATGAAAAAAACATGGAGGGTGGGAGAAAAGGTAGAAAACATAGTGAGAAGACTGAATATGGTAGTGATATGGAGTGATTGAGGTGGAGGTGAAAACAAGAATTTAGAAGCATGATAAGACCAAGGCAAGGAGTTATAGACAAAATTGGCATATGATCATCATGCCATATCAAAAAGGTGACCATTGGAGGAGATATATAGTTTGAGAATGAATCATGGTTTTCTTTAAAAACCTCAAAATATGCAAAAATTCCTTAACATATGCTAAACTAGCTCATTGAGACACTAGAAAGCATGGACATGGCTTTCCTATAATGAAAATTGAAAAATATCTTATATTTATGCATGGAAATCATGAAATATTGATTAAAACCCTAAAAAACTAAATTCTTGACAATTTGATACTATGTTCTTCTGCTTTGATCGTACAACTCACCCTTGAAACTCATACTCCTCTTTATTTGATTAGCTAAGTTTGAGGCCTCTATTTGAACCTAAATTGAAATAATAAAACCTTAAAAAATCCATGGATAGATATATAAATTCCTTAATATTTTTAACCAATTTGAATTCCCTTAAAAATCTGCATAGGTGAGGATAAATTAGAGAAAAATAATTGCCTTTCTGGTTGCTTGGTAGTAGAATTTGCCCTAATTTCAATTGGATGGTTCATGAGCATGGAGAATAAAATTAAGAAACCACTTATACCATTAAGAATCCCTCTAACTCTAATTTATTCACTGCAAATTTGAGATCTTTACCCTCCTCCAACAGATTTTACCATTAGAAAACTACAAGCATGTCACTTTATGCCAATAAGAAAGAAATCAAAATAAATCTGATTCTGAGCCTAAATGCATATTAAACTCATTTAAAATTTGGATAAAGCCTAGATATCTCCTGTATATGACTTCCCATGCCTTGGATTGTATGGAACCATATGGATTCCATTGTTATCTTGCATAATAGGTGAAAATAAGCTATTTCTTGCCCTTTAAAGCCAATTTTACACTCTCCACCACATGGAATGGAATTTTGGAGAACAATTTCATGGATACCATGCATATTTTCATATTTTTGACACTTTTAACTAGAAATTTGGCATGTGGGAGGGGTAAAAGGGCCCTTTTTGGCTAAAATAAGATATCAAGAGACCTTTTAATGACTTGAAACTTTAGACTTAGGATATTGTCACCTTTTTCACATGACTAAAGCTTTTTTGGCATAATTTGATAACTTTTGATACATTTTAGATGCTTTTTACCCCATTTTTTTGACATTTCTAGCTAAAATTTACACTTTTAGGCCATAATTGACTAGTTTGACCAGCTATATTGGGAAAATTGACCATTTTGAAGAAAATTTCGGATAATAGGGGTATAAATTTGGCCTTGATAGGAAAAAATAATAATATAAACTTGTATTAAAGTCTTGTATGACTTCATAAGGGACTCTTTTTATTGTGGTTAATTGCTCTCTAGGTGACAAATGGTCACTTTTGTCCTCAAATCTCTTACACAATGCATCACTTAATTGGTCCCATGATGTAATAGAATTAGCATCAAGGATTTTGTACCAATATAAGGCTTTTCCCTTTTAAAGAGATAGCTAATAACCTAACTTCTACATTTTCCTCATTGATATCATGAATGTTGTAGAAGTTGGTTATATCCATGAGGTGTTTAGAAGGGGTTGTAGCTTGGTCTCTAGTTAAATAAGTAACATGTTTAAGAGAAGTTATTGGAATATGATCATATTTATGGAGGTCTAAATGACTTTTTCCATTAAAATCCTAAAAGGGGAAAACTCTAGGGGCTGCCATGGCTATGAAAGGATTTAACAAAGATCTTGTAGGGGTAGGCCTTGAAAGTGATTTAGGAATAAAGTTGCCTTTATAAGGGTGTGTATTAGCAAACCTTAAAATTTTGACTAAATTTAAAGGAAATTAAACAAACTCAGAGGGAATAACTCTATAAGTTGACCTTATAGTCACCTTTGGCATGAGATGTAGTCACTGCTCTGCTACCAAAATGTTGTATCTTCTTTTGGAGTCACCAGATGCTATTTCTTGGAAGTTATCACTACTAAAATTTGATAAAACCAACATCAAACTTTGACCAATATTATTTGAACTGTATGTCCCAATGGGCATGCTATAAACTATTATAACATCAATTTTCACCTTTGGATAGGTTTCATTAGGATCTCTTCAATTGAGCTAGATTATTGGAACAACCCTAGGTTGTCGGTCACCTATAGTGGGGTTGAATTTACAGAGAAGGCTAGATTCCTCTTGATGGATCACCTATACTAATGCTTGCACTGAGAAAAGGGTTAGAGAAGGGGTAAATGGCTCCTAATAATTAGAAAAGGGTGATACACCAAATCAAATTATAAATCACACAAGCATGAAATATACACTAAAGAAGTATAAGATACCACTAGCTCACACAATCTCAAAATCTAACTAATTTCATATGTATTTCATACACTAGGTTCAAGAATCAATGAATGAAGAAAAGAGGAGTTCTAAGACTCACACCAAGATTACACTAATGGAAGAAAAAAACATAAATCCAAACCTATAATCAAATTGAAAACACCTAAAATAGTTAAGAAAGAAGGACAATGGGCATGGAAGATTCTCGTTCACAATACCATCATGCACAAGCTTCCTAAACACAATTCAAAAGTAAGATATAGGTAAATGAAATATTTATTAACATTAAGATGTCTTTTTCATATAAGTTTTGATAAGGTCCAGCCTTATCAAATGAGAGTCTTTACTCTTCTAGAATTGAGAGAGAATATTTTCCTCAAAAGTGATAGATATTTTCTTTTAAAACAGAGAGAGAGAGAGAGAGAGAGAGAGAGAGAGAGAGAGAGAGAGAGAGAGAGAGAGAGAGAGAGAGAGAGAGAGAGAGAGAGAGAGAGAGAGAGAGAGAGAGAGAGAGAGAGTGAGAGAGAGAGAGAGAGAGCTTATAAAAGGGAAGAATGTGTAATATATGAGAAAAGGGAGAGAGAAGAGGGAGCATGAGTACTAAAATAATTAATTGAGTTGCCACATTTTTTATCAAATCAACTCCAATTCTCTATTGACAAGTTAACTTTTTATTTGTACCAATATCCCTTAAATCCTCTCATTGGTTGATAAAAATGCACTAGAAGACAATAGTTGCTGAAGGTGGTGATTCATGATCCTGATTATGAAGGAAAAACCTTAGTCACCCTAAAAATCTATTAAATTATCTAGCTACTTTATCTGACCACCAGATCTCCATCTTGGGACTCTACACCATCTCCACTTGCTTCATTATAAGGGCAAGGTCCTTATATCCATAGACTTGATAGAGAACCTAAGTTTTCTTTTAGTAGATGCAAGTACCTTTTTGTCAAAAATATGACCATGTTTACAAATAAGACATTTTTCCATGATTACACATCTACCCCTACTCCCATTTAAATATAGATCTTTATTATATATTCAAAAACCAATCCAAATGATTGGTTTTCATATAATCAATATATCAATGAGATCCATAGATGTTTAATATTGATTCAACAACTACTAGTCCATCTTTTATCTTTGTATTATTCCCTAAAAGACCTATTATGCCTCTGCTAAGATTGAGTGGTGATATTTGATCCAAAAAAAATCTACTCTAGTTCATCTTGGATCATGTTTCGACCACTAGTTGAAGACTCATAACCTCAACCTTTAATATTGGCCATTGATCTTAATCTAGGCCTTCAAGATTATAGAACCTTTGACCTTCATTATTTGTCATTGATCTTGATCTAGGCTTCCCATATTGTGCCAATTATCAAGTCTACATTTGTTTTACAAGATCCTACTAAATTTTTGACCTCACATGCACTGTCGATCTCTCTATATGATTAAATGATATCCATAGATATTATGATAGATTAACATGGTTGAGACACTTATCACTTGAATATTCACCTTAGACATACTTTGACCTTCTGACTTCTTGTGTAGACACTAAAATTCTACATACTAGAGTTCTAAATGTTCAAACACCCCTGGACCACGTTAGGACCCCCTTGGGACCAATTTAACCATTCAAACCCTAAATAAGACTAACCATGGTTAGTTTTACCAACTAACCAAACCCACCATTTTACCCCACTTAGCCTTAGACACTCAACTATTGATAGTCACCTTGACCATTGATGGTCAGCCTGACCATCAATGGTTAGGGTCCCAACCTCCCAAACACAACACTAGCTATGTATAAGTTAACATGGAATAAATTTAATATATTCACCTTACTCAGTTCTAACACATCATGATGCATCAAAATAAGTATCCTAACCTCATATGGAACCTTCTACCTCCATCTCCCTTTGCCTATAAAAGGATGGGAGTAAGAGGCGAATAAGGGTCCATAATCAAGCATTCTAACACACAGGTAATCAAAATATCAACCAGTAGTTCTTCCTTCTAACAATTCAAAAAATAAAATAGAGACTTGAAACTCTATCAAAATTTCTCTTGAGGCAAATGACCATTACTCTACCAAAATTACTCTAGGATCAGCCATTAGCCATTCAACAATAAATCAGGTACATTTTGTATTTTAGGTTCTTATTTGTTTAGTTTTTGACTTCCTTATCTAAATCAGACCTTTTTGCATATTATCTCATAAACCCTAGACCTTAACCAGATCCCAAACCACTTATTGACCACTTTCTATAATCTTATTTAAACTCTCTTATGAACACTTTATAACCTATAGGAATCGCCAATGGTCACTATGATGATTGATGGTCAGCATAATCACTAGTGGTCACCCTAACCACTAATGGTCACTATGGTAGGAAATAACAAGTTATTTCCACCTACCTACCCTTAGCTAAATTCTAATTTCTATGTCCCTACCTATTTACAAAATACCCCGCCTATTTTCTAAACCCAACTTGACTCATTTAGCATTAGTATCAACCCACTATTTGCTTAAATTAGTTTATTTAATTTATCAAACATTTATTTATTCTTGCATTTCTTTTCAGTATATTCTATCATTTGATGTAAGTAATTTATCTTCATTTTTTTCAACTTAACTATTTTAAGAGTGTGGATTGACATCCTCCAAATAAGCTCGCACTTCTTGGATCTAGCTTATGCTAGGCAATCCAATTTGCTACCCATCTAACAACCCCTTTCCATGAGTGATTTCTTATCTACAGGTCATTCTTCCTAAGACAAAGAGGATCTCTTCACAATCATCTAGATCACATGTACACAAACAAACAGGTTCTTCTACCACACCCTTATTACTAGTTTCTTACTTCTTATTTAAATAGAAATAAATAGAAATTGAGAGAAACATTATTGCATGTCTAGTGGGACTTAGTAGCATCTAGGTGCCCTTTTATTACTTGTTTTATGCTCATATAAATAAATCAAAATTTATTTTAGGTATGAAATAAACCTTTCATACATTTTTTGATTTCATGTTTAGCTCATTTAGTTAAATTAAAATCAAAGTAATCAATCGTGGCTTCACTTATTTATCACACACTATAATAAACCACTTAAATTAATTAAACATCAAAATAGTTGACATAAGTCCTAACTAGAGTTTCATCTCCTATTGGATCAACTTTAA